>BPLQ01010518.1:687661-736220 GCA_021605075.1 Caerostris darwini | reverse complement strand
TTTTTTTTTTCCCCTTCTCAAATTTAAATTTTTTTGAAGTTCTGTACATCTAAATAAAACAAATGTGAAAATTTTCAATTTTGAGGAAAAATCTTGGTGAGTGCATATGTTACTTTGCACTCACCCTGTGTACGCCATTGGTTCAATTTAAACAAAATATTTTGCCTTTCCGACAGCCAAAGGCAATACAACACTTCCAAGAATTTTTTTCTTCTTTATTTCTTAAATCTTCCAAGAACTTTCCAACTGTCTTTCGTTGATGATATCGTTTCAGTACAAAGCTAAAATTGCATTACATATTTCAAGTAACAATTGGTATTTCACCAATGATAAAGATACTTTTAGATGTAAATACTATACATTTACAAAACAATGGAAGGAAAAAACATCTATATGTAGAACAGAGTCATAACTAACTGCATTACAAAATGTTTTTATATATTGCGACTGAGGAAAGAAGCACTCTCCCACAAGATGTACGAGGGTCACTGAAATTTTTGAGACAGTGGCAGACGACAAAAACAGGAAAAAAAAAATATTTGTAAATTTGAATTCTTTTATAACCGCAGACAATAATTTGTGACAACAATTGCAATGTAGCTGTCGTAGAATAGATTTTGGGAGAAAGGAAAATGGAATTGACGCGAGAGCATTATCGCGCTATGATTTTAAAGTGGGGTAAAGAAGAATAGCTTCAACGTCTACAACTAGCATATGGAGATGAATCTCTATCTCGTGCTACTGTATTTAGATGGCTTACAGAATTTCGTAGAGGTCGAAGTTTTCTGCTGGATCAAGAACACACAGGAAGACCTTCATCAGCTGTAATTTCAGAAAATGTGTCGGCCATACGAAAAATGTTAGTCGATGATAATCGCTGCACTTACCAAATGATACAGAAGAAACTTAACATTGGATCCGCAGCTATACATAGAATTATTCACGAAGAACTGCGTATGAAAAAATTAATTTGTCGTTGTATCCCCAATAATTTAACAGAGCACCATAAAAAAAAGCAGCGTGTCAGAATCTGCAAAGAAACCATAAAATTACTTAACGATGGTTGACACCGCCTTATTTCTAAAATCATAACTGGTGATGAAACTTGCATACCGTTTTTTGACGTTCCAACTCGACAAGAAAGTAAAGTATGGGTCTTTGAAGATGACCCAAAACCAACAATGGTGAAAAGACAACGAGCAATGAAAAAAAGAAGCCGTTTTCTTCAGAAGTACGGGACTGGTCAAAGTCATCAAGCTGGATGGATAGAAGACAGTCGGAGCTAACAGGTACACCACTAAGTGTCTTCCAGAAATTCGTCAAGAAGGGAATGTAAGGGGACTCGTGCTTCACCATGATAACGTATCTTCTCATACGGCAAGATCGACAGTCGAATTTTTTAAACAAAAACACATCGAAGTGATGGAACCTCCACCCTATTCCCCTGATCTTGCTGTGTGACTTTCGGCTTTCTTATAATCTCAAGAAAAATTTACGTGGTTGCCGTTTTCATTCCGAAGATGAAATTTATGAGGCTATAAAAGCATATTTTTCATCACCTACAAGAAATGGATGGCATGAAGCATTTAATCTTTGGAAAAATCGTCTGCAAATGTGAATTGATGTTGGAGGGGGACTACTTTGAGCACTCTTAAAATTTGGTAAGTTAAATTTGTACCATTTAAACGTATTTCAAAAATTGCAGAGTGACCCTTGTATTACCTTTACACAGGAACTGTCCAGAAAGAACCGACAGAAATTTCGGCTAATTGTATTATTGAGGAATGTTGAATCATCATGATTCGTCTGCAGTTTTCGTTTTGAAATCTAATGGAACTGTATGTATATATATTGGAAATTAAATGCAATTGCAGTGCCCATGCTCCCCCAATCCCAAGAATGACAATTTGTTATTTCGAACAAAACACACCTTTATTATTATTATAGCGCGATTTTTTTAAAATTTAAAACCAGGTTACCATGAAATTGAGAATAATTCAGAGGATCGTGATAAGACAGCATCCATTTGCGTTTTTGGACTTCAAATGTATTGTAGGATTGCAGATTTATATGAAAATTAACTGAATTGATTAGATCACTAAGCAGTCTTACAAAAGAATAAGGCATGTTGGAAATTGGCCTTAAAGGAAGAGTCATTTCAAACATCCGAACAACTTTCGATTAGCCCCCTTCTTCAGCAGAACAATTCAACTAAGTTTTATTGATCTATTTGGGACTGTACTTCTACAAGGCATTGAATTGGAATATATGTCACCTGTGCTGAAAATAATTTTCTATAACCGAACAATAAGCACTAGCCATGGTATGGGCCAAGGGTGAAATTTTTTGATAGTGAGCACCTCTATTGAATGACAGATCAGATGAACTTTTATAGATTTCATCTTCTATTGAAAAATACATCACCTGCCTGGTAAAGCTAATGTTGTAGCCAATATATTATCTGGACTTTTATGTAAACACACAAAAGAAATTTGTGCTATATCCATAAGCACAATTCAAGAGACTTTCAAAATGAGCAGCTAACAATCTTGTAGAACATTGATGCTTTTGAAAGCACTGAAAATTTTGCTAACTATGCTAAAAAAAAGTTACTTCATGAACCAAGCTGTTTTATACAGATACTCTCACGCTGAATCAGAAGCTGAACTATTATGCCCGTACAAAATGAAAAAATTTCATGATACCTTAACAGCAGAATATATGACATGAACAGTTACCTTTAGAACGGTATGCGAAGATAATGATTGTCCAGAGGGTTGTACCAACCTGATAATTAGAAACATGAACTCGAAACAAATATATTTGTAAGTATTTGAAACAATCACCATAGACTTTTTTGGATGAATGATTGGAAAAGTGTTTTCATTATAGGAGACTAGACCAAATGGATAGAACTATTTGCCTTAGCTAATTTTACCATAACGTTAACTGAAGAATTTTTTTTATGACGTATGGATTACCAAGACAAGTCAATAGTAATGTGAATTTATTGCATGCTTTGAATGAGACCATCTTGTTTTCAAAGAAAAACAAGTAGTAACAATTTGAAAAATAATTAAAATATTCTGATAATAAAGTAGCAATGACATTACTTCTCACACACATGTAAGCCAATCAGAAGCTGATAAGTGAGCTGCATGCAAATACGTTTAGAAAGTTAGCACTTCTTTCTTGATTATTGTTTGTGTTGGATTATAATCAATTTCTTGTGCATGGACCATGCATTTTAACAATGCTTGAAGTGTGTTTCAAGATAAACAGCAACTTTGTTAGCGAGTTATGCATGGTCGATGACTTTCAAAGTTTTATTGATAATGGCAATTTTATTCCAGAAATGATACCACATGTAAAGAAATTTGCTATTTTCATGAGGCAAATAAAGTGTCTTATAGGAAAAAAAAAAAATCTTACCGAAATACTAAATTAAAATTCAAGGAATTCATTGAATTTAAGCAATTTATTTAGTGAAATGAAAGAATACATTTGGGAAAAACATGCAGCTAAGGTATATGTTGAACTACATTGCCTGGAAATACCTTAAACTTTAAATATAAGACAACTATTGAGTCACATAAAATCATGGATTCTTTTATTAAAACAAACAGGTTAAAAATTAAATCAGAAGGATTCTGAAAAAAAAAAAAAAAAAACCAATTCTCAAATGAATGAATTTTTTTATTATTTTTAAACAAAGTATAAATAAGAAAATATGGAGAAGAGGAATCTACGTAAGTAATTTTATTTATTTACAACAAAAATTTTTTAAATAAAAACCACATGATGTATCTGGAATAAACTTAGGTTTATTTAGTCTTCTTAACTTTTACAGCACTGTATGGCTCTAATCTGGGTTTCTGCCATTCAAGAGGTTTTTGACGATACATTGGCCAAGGTGGAAGAGTTAGCTATAAAAGGAAAAAAATTCTGTTCAATTTCTTAGTATATTTACATGCAGCAATAGTAAATCAAATATTTTAAATTTATGCACATTTTTTAAACAAGATTCAGGATGGATGTAAATTAAAATAGCATAGCATCTCTCACAAAATTATGATTGATTTGTTTTTTTAATATTTAATCATGAAAGCACATTATCTATTAAGTTAAGCTAATTATTCAGAAAATTAATAATGATCCATTTGGGCACATACTTTAAAAATTTAAAGGATTATAATGACGTCAATATAGATATTTTAATTATTACAAAATGAATAGTTGTTTTTAACAGAATATAAAAATCTTAAGAAGTATACTTACAAGACATGATAACAAAAATCCAGTGCCAAGAATATACACAGTGAAGGAAAACTGTTGAAATATGTATCCTATTATCAATCCTATACCCTGGAATTTCAGAAAGAAATTCAATTATAAAAATTATATGCAATGAAAAGCACAAATTTATTTTCCCTAAAACAGGAAGGCATACAAAATATTATTTAAATTTATCTCTGCTGCAGAAAATTATACATTTATTACAAGGCAGGTTTTAATAGCATTTTACAAAAAAAATTGAAAAATTTTCATTTCTAGCTAAAAATTATAATGTAATTATTAAAAAGCCCACCATAACATGAAAGAAATTTAATACTGTAATTTCCTACTTATAATCTGTAAGAGTATCATAAAAAAAAATTTTTTTTTTTATAAATCAATATAAGATTTTGTGTTTCTGATGGCATAATATTTCTATATATCATGAAAACTAGAAATAAGAAACATAACTGTAAGAATCTTAGTAATTAGATATACTCCATGAAAATGAAAAATAAAAATTCAACCTTTCTAAGCAAATTCAAAATGGGAGAAAAAATGCCAATTTGTTATCTTTATATTTTCTACAGAGATAATTATTTGCTTCATTGAAATAAATATTTTTGTTTGTTATTTCATGCACTTGCACTTATTAGCTTGAGGTGAGGTTATAAGGCTATCATATTTTGTTTTCTTTTTAAAAGGAATGGCTATTTTTTTTTATCCTTTACAATTTCCTTCCCTAAAAAAGATCTTTTACAGATTGAAGTTTAATAGATTATATTTCAGGAGGAAAACCAGAATTTACTTTTAATTGAAATCAAGGTGAAAAAAAAACCCTGCAGATTAAGTGAAGCAGACACTAAATCTGCAAATGTTATAATTCACATGACAAATTCTGATGTTTTTTAATGCAGATTAGAAAAAATAAAATTTATGAATGAATTAAATTAAATAAATGTAAATAATACTGCAAAAGCATATATATACTAAAATATATATGATGTAGTGATATATAATATTACTTTCAGCAATTATATTATTTTTCTTTGTATACTTCTAGGGATGAAGATATGCTGGTTTAACAAATTAGTATGAAATTTAAAAAAAAAAAAAAAAAGCTGTTAAGTTAATTTAAGCTATTAGCTAATCTTATCAATTAAAAGGCTTACAAATATGTATGGGGGGGGGGGGGACAACCCTAAAATTAGCTACTTTTATTATTACTAAGTAAAATAATTAAGGAAATTTAATTTTTTAAAACTTATAATTTTTTTTTTTACATGGAATAAATTTTATTTAGGAAACCAAAGAAGGTGCCACATTTAAAATTACTTCTATATTTTTTTTATATAGAAGTAATTTTAAATGTAGCATCTTTCATTTTCTCTCATTACAATAGTTCAAGAAGATAGAACTGCATTTTTTTTTTCTTACAACTAAAAGATCATTGATCGAAATATATAATCTTCAATAAAGAAATGCCAGGTTTTTACAGAATCAAAGTTGGGGAAAAATTAGTTTTTACAGTTAATTTTCATTTATTGAATAATCCAGGAAAAATGTTTAACTTTTCACTTTTTTTAAAATAAATTAAGGAAAAGAAATAGATGATATTCAAGTAATAAACTAATAAAGAAAACAGACTATCTCAGAATAATTAATTCATTATCATTTACAGGAAAGAATTTTAGAAAGAAGTGTTTCTTTTTGTGTGTGCGAATATAGTGAAATTGACATATACCTTACAAGCAAAGGTACATAAATTAAAATTAATTTAGCTAGCTTCTCTTAAGAGTGATTAACAAAACAATCTTGCATTTTCATAATTACTTTTTCTTGTACTTTCAAAATCTAATGCAAACTAATCAATATTGAATATGATAAATGATCAAAACATTAATTAATACAGTAAAACTTACAGCAAAAACAAGAATAATTGTTTGAAAAATTCTTTCTGCTCTTCTTTGACCATCAAAGTCCTAAAAATAAATTAAAAAGAAAATTTCATAGAATTATTTTATCAATTCAAATTAAATTTTTTTAATGCAACATCTCTAATTAGCATTTTTTATATATAACAATGGCATAATATAATTTGATGATTTAAAAATCATCAATACTAACTATTAAATAAACTCATGGATTTATAAGCAGTACATGATAAATCGCTGTAAAAATTACACAACCTTTTTTCTAAATATGTTTTGTTTAACTGTTATTATAAGTTTGATAATAAAACAAATTAATGATACACATCATAAGAAAAACCCATTATAAATGAAATATTATAATCTGAAAATATGTTCAGCATAATAAACTTGATATTTGATTGACAAATTCAGAAAAAAATTATGTCTATGAATAAAATAGTGTTTTCAATAAGTAAACATGAAAAAAAAAAAAAAAAAGTTCTATAAATTACGATATTTAAAACCTAATTTCTTCCAGAACAATCTTCACACCAATAATATTAAAAACCCATTTTACAGCAGTAACGCAAAATGTTGATAAAATTAATTAATTGCACAAACAATCAAGCGTATTCACTGTTTAAAATAAATTTAAAAAGAGACTTTATTTGCATCCCTAGATTCCATATGGAAAAATATTGCAATTTAGACACCAGAAAAGAATTTCAAACCCTTCGGTCAATCAAAATTGATTATCAATATATAATAATGTTTACCATGTGAAGTGAAACATCTTTATTTCCAATTAAGCATGCCATTATAACATTAAACTTATATTCCTAACCACAATTATAAAATTTCACTGACAAGTAACAACAATGTTTTATTTACACGTATATTGCCGAAATTTAGTATTAGGTTGCAGTTAAAAGAGATGGAATGCTTTTTTTTTTTTGTATCTATATATACATATATATATATGTGTGTATAAAAGTTTATTTTTTTATTATATTAAAATATAACCGTATACCTAGATCTTATGTCTGCGTTCTTAAAATTCTAAATCATTCCATTAATAAAATTAACTTCTTTGGTTTTTAACAAGGATAGAAAGTAGGATTTATTTTCTTTATTATTTTGGCAGCACTACTTCCAAAATGCATTTGCGCGCTCAAAGCTAAACTATTGGTTATTGTTTAAAAACAGTTTATGTCTGTTATATTATATAATTTTTTTCCTAAATAATATTTGGTAAGTCATTTGTAATTTTAATGTTTTCTACTGTGGAATGCACACAGTTCATTGTGTTATTGATTATTTTTAAATCTATGACGCATTATGAAATTTATCTTAGTGTTTATATAATATTTCATGCTACCTTAGAAATTGACAAGTTTTGATTTAGTAGTTGCTATTTTCTCTCTCTTTTGATTCTAAAGTTTTGAAGGTTTTTTTTATTCAAGTGTTTTCTATGTCTTACATATAGCTAAAAATCGATAATTAAGTTTTCATTGCAGAATTTATGTACTAGGGAAATAAATTGATTTTGAAACTCATAGATATGTGCTCTACATAATTAATCTCGTCTGCAAACTATTATAAAAATAATAAATATTGGAATAAATAATTAAATATTTTATGTTAAAATAAAGCAAAAACCCTTGCAATTTTATTAGTAAGAAAATTCAACTAGGTAAATAAATATTATGAACTAAAACTTTTCTTTCATCTGAAGGCACCTGATGAAGTCAAGTTAAAACTTTTCTCATCTACTAAAATCATGGAATAATTTTTCCAAGTTAATTTTTCTTCTCTTTCTTTTTCAGAAATAAAATCGAACAATACTAAGAAATCAAATTCATAATTAAAAATAATTCTGTCACAATTTTATTGTTCAATCTTGTATTTTTTTAAGGATTATCATGATTATATTTTAATCATGAAATATGACTGTAGATTTGTATAGTTCTTGAATATTATTTCTTCTCGTAACTTACTGCTATTTTATTTGTTTTTACTGAAAAATTAAAGCAAATTTTTTTGTATCAAATAGTTTTATTTTCTGTTACTGAATGAATGTCACATGGAACTACTTGTATAGGAATTTTTATTAAGATACAAAAATATTTCATTAAACAGGATATGGTATTTAAGAGCATTAAAATTATTAATTGTTTTATATATGTCTGTTTATAATTGATTTCTTAAAACATACAATTTATCTATTAATTTCTTATTTAAATCCTGAATTCTATCCCAGATTTTAACATTTAAATTTGAGTGTTAAGAATTAAATCAAAGTAATTTTTTTTTTTTTTCATTTTGTAAGCTGTTTATTTAACTTTATCTTATTATTTCTAGAATATGGTTCCACAACTTTCAACTGGAGCTATAAATAGAATTCTTAATGGGGAAGATGTTGCCAGTGCTGTTCTGCAGATACTTGGCTGCAAAAAAATACCAGGAGCTGGAAATGATCGCTATCGCCTACTTATATCAGATGGTGTTACTGGCTGCCCATTTGCTATGCTTGGTACTCAGTTAAATCACATGGTTACAAACAAAGAATTAGAAAAATTTACCATTGTTCGAGTTGATAAATGTGTCTGTAATCAAGTTCAAGCTGATCGTAAGGTAATTATCTTATTAAGTTTAACTGTTTTGGCCCCTGGTAATGAAGTTAATGAAAAATTGGGAAATCCAATCAATTCATCTGCTGGTGGTGCACCTGCAGGAACATCTACAACTTCTGTTGTTAGTGTAGCTCCTAAAACTAGTTATTCAAATCTTTCAAGTGGAATGGCTTCACGTGAAAGTTCAATGTTAAATGGATCTACACCATCTGTTCATCCCATTAATACTTTAACTCCATATCAAAATAAATGGACAATTAAAGCTAGAGTAACCAATAAAACTCCAGTTCGTGTCTATAGTAACTCCAGAGGAGAGGGAAAAGTTTTTTCTGTTAATCTTTTGGATGAAAGTGGAGAAATTAAAGCTACGGGATTCAATGATGCTGCTGAAAAATATTATGATATGTTAGAAGTGAATAAAGTGTATTATGTAAGTAAAGCTAATTTGAAAACAGCTAATCAAAGATTTTCTACAGTGAAAAATGATTATGAAATAACTTTCAATAATGATACTATTATTATGCCCTGTGAAGAAAGTGCATCTTCTATTCCTATGTTGCAGTATGATTTTATACCTATTGCTCAGATAGAACAAGTTGAAAAAGATTCAAATATTGATGTAATTGGTGTTTGTAAAAGCTGTTCAGATTTACAAACATTTGTCGCACGAACATCCAACAAAGAATTAACAAAGCGAGATGTCAAGTTGGTCGATCGTAGCAATAAAGAAGTCAGTATAACTCTTTGGGGCAAGGAAGCTGAAAGTTTTGATGGTAGTTTGAATCCTGTTGTTTCCGTTAAAGGTGCTAGAGTGTCAGATTTCAATGGAAAATCTTTATCAGTCACAATGTCAAGTTCTATGCAGATCAATCCAGATATAAAAGAAGCGCATGTTCTCAAAGGATGGTTTGAAAGGGAAGGTTGTAATTTGGATGCTCAATCTATATCTGGTAAAGGTGCAAGTTCAAATATGGGTGGACAATGGAAAACCTTTGCTCAATGTGCAAGTGAGCAACTTGGTATGGGAGATAAACCAGATTATTTTGTTAATAAAGGAACTATAGTTATGCTGAGAAAAGAAAATTGTATGTATATGGCATGTCCTGGTGAGGAATGCAACAAGAAAGTTATTGACATGAATAATGGAATCTACCGATGCGAGAAATGTAACCGTGAATATAATGAATTCAAATGGCGCCTGCTTCTTTCAATAAGTATTGCTGATTTTACTGAGAACCAGTGGGTTACATGTTTTCAGGAAGCTGCAGAAACTATATTGGGAGTTTCTGCTCAAGAACTTGGATCTTGCAAAGAAAATGATGAAGAAAGATATAATGAAATATTAACAGAAGCTAATTTCAAATCATATATTTTCAAGTTTCGTACAAAAATGGAAACTTACAATGAAGAAAGCCGTTTGAAAACTACAGTAGTGACTGTCACTCCTCTGGATCCTGTAACATACACAAGGAAGATACTTTCGGACATTAAACAAATGGAACAGGAGATATAAATTCAATAAGAATGTGTTTTCAGTTGATTCTATGATTGGTTGATAGCCTTAAAGGTGTATTTTATAGCAATAGCTATGTAATGTATTAGCCTATATTAACTCCAAATTATTGTACATGTTTACAGATTTGATACTATGTTTATTAAAGATAAATATGTAGCAACAGTTTATTTTCTTACCATTAAGGAATATATATTAATAATTTTATTGTGTAATTTTTGTTTAAAATTTTTTATATTTTCAGAATTGCATGAAATTTGATTAATATGAAAATAATCTTTTTTTTTTTTCCACTAAGTGTATTTTCAACTAATAATTATGAGTCTTTAGTTTTTAAGACTTGCCAATTATTGTTATTTGTAAAATCAATTGCATAATTTTCATAATTCTGAATATTGTTGTTTTTTTTACTTTGTAATAGATTAAGAAGATATACACAATAAAATATTTTTAATTCATGTTTTAGTTTTATTTTGAAACTCACACTTCTTACAAATCTGTATAATTTTTTGTTAATAATTGTAAGAAATATGCAATTTTATGTTATGTATAAAATTTTATCTGAATATAATTTATCAAAAAGATTCATAAGTTTTATTATTAATTAAATTTTTTAATACATATAAAGAAATAAATCTATTTAAATTAATAAGATAAAAGAAAATACTGGGACAAGTATCTCTATTTGCATTGCTTGAAAAACTAAATACAATTTTAAATTGAATTTTTTAATATGAGTCTAATAAATCTTAGTGGAATTATTTTAAGAAAGTATTTTAGAATTGTATGAATTTTTTATTAGAATTCCAGTATTGTCTTTTGACGTTTTTAGAAACCTTTTTACCATTTAATGCATTATGTTTTCAATGATATAAAATAATTAGATTTCCACAATGTCATTGGTTAAATTTCTTCACTAAATTAAGAAAATTAGGTAGAAAGATTCATTGTTTATGATGACCTATTGCCAACATTTAAATGGGAGAGAAGGTTAAATTTCATTTCAAATAAAATGTATTTAGTCTTAAGTATTTTTTTTTTTTCCAAGTTATAAATGAATTTTAAAAATCATCTAACAAATATTTTTTTTGCAGTCTAATGTCTTGGAGGATTCTAAAAATGATTTATTTTAGTGTTGATATCAATGCTTTTAAAATTGCTTCAGAGATTTTTGTTATGATTCTTGAAGCATTTTTTAGAGGAAATAAGCATATTATAGCATATAAGCATATTATAACAATACTGATTTAAACTATGTAAAAAGAAAAAGGCTCATTTTGGCAAAGTCATAGGGACAAAGAGGAGGAGAATGACTCAAATTGAGATGGATAGACACAGTTAAAAAAGATTTTACTGTACTGAAGGTTGAGAATTTCAGGACCATTGTCACTCGGAGAAATGCATGGGAATCTTCAAAGGAAAGCCTTGGCCTACTCTGCACTGTTATGCTGTTGATAATGATAGAGCAGTACTGGAGTTTCAGATGAAGGTAATGTGTTTCTTAAGGAGCTATTATTTTTTTAATTAATAGTATACATATTTATTGGGTGCATTTTAATGAAAATATTGAAATTAAATTTTTTTAAAATAGTCTTGATTTGTTAGAAATTTGATTTAATATATCAATGATATGAATTGGAATTTTGGATATTGTAAATAATACTCTAGGCATCATGAAATGATAAACAATTTTTACCTCTTTATATAGAATGAAAAATATTTTAAAAAATGCTTAGCATTTGTAAAATAGTAAGGAATATATGATGCTCTTGAGAATTTGTATATGTAATATTATTAAATATAAGATTGTTACAAAAAAAATGAGTTAATTTTAACATCTTAAACTTAAATTTTAATTATAAAAAATTAATATTTTTAATGGAGATAATTTTTTTGTATTTTAATAGTAAATAAATAGTATTGTAGGGAGGAAAAAAAATACAGCATTTATTAATCAAATAGGAATTTATTTAATCAGAAATATCATAACAATGAACATTTTATATTAACTTTATATTCTCCCAAGACAATCATTAAGTAGATAGTCCATTTAGGATGTGTAACATCCATAATTTAATAACACTTTGAAAACAATTGGATAGGCAAATATTTCAAGTAATTGAAAGCAATTATATATAGATAGATAGGATAACAATTCTCAACAGTTTTATTTACATTTATTATTTTCATGTTACAAATACTTAATAAAGATTTAAAAAAAACTTAGCATGCACATGGATATTAAAACATTTTTAAAACTAACAAATTTTTGTCAATGACCAATTTCTATTTTTAAAGGTGATGACATGCTTTGTAATTTCTCAAGTTTAATATATTCTATTACATAGTTTTTTTAAATTTATTATAATATTTGCGTATAACGACAGGTAGATATAAGCATCTAAATCAATATAAAACAAAATTATAGGCTTAAAATTTCAGTAAGGAACCTGAATTTTGAATGAATTGATATTTCATTCAATTAAAAAAATTCACAGAATGTAATTCAAAGATGAATCAATTATTGAATAATATTTCTTAATTATTGGATTAAATGTCAATGTTATGAAGGCAAGTTTTAAAAGAAAAACTTATTTACCAGAAATTTTTATTATAAGTGCTGTAAATTACTATTTGAATAATGAATTTGTTTATTATTCTTTTTCATTATTCATTACATTACAAATTTAACTATTTTTTAAAAATTATATTTTTTATTAAACTTTTATTTTATTATTATTTAATGTTGATAAATAGTAGTTGAATTACTTGAAACTTCAAAGTCAATTTAAATTATTTTATTTCTCTAAGATTGAAGATCTAGATATATTTTGTCTTAGTTCTAACTTAATCTGAAACTAATAATACTAATTTAGTATTATTTTAAAGAAATCGTTAGAAAAGTGATGTGCATAATATGAATAATTATTCGTGTTTTTGAGCGGGATTTCTCACTTATAAATATATTCTATTTTTTTTACACATAAATATAACATAACATAAAAATGAACAAGTACACAAGACTCACACATTTGAAATAAAACAACACTATACTAAGAACAGATATTTTTCTATTTACATTTTATTTACAAAACAATATTTACTTATTTCAGAAGTATGTGCTATGTATAAGTGTTCGTATATGATATCGACAGTGAGCTTATGTGATGATAAAGTTGATTTTAAGCATGAAAAATAGTTTTAAGTTAATGTATAGCTCAATATAGTACAAAATTACAAGTAGTTATTAGTAATAACATAACTTCGAAAGCATCTATTTGTGACTATTAGCAAGGTAGTATAGAGTCCAAAAACTTAAATAAGACCATTCTATATGAGGAAGACCTTAGATATCTAATTGTTTATACTTTTGGTTGCAACTATTCTGTTTTAAGTGTGTTACACTTGGTAAAAATAATTGACATTTCTTCAAAAATCAGGCCATTTCCATTATGCCATCAGTTTAAAATGTCTTAAACTTCAAAGTAATTTAAAAATCTAAGTATTCTGACCAATTGCTTCGTAAATTTGTTGGGTTATCGAACATTGGTATAGTCTTATACGAGTGCTGAGGAAACTTCCAATACGGAAGTGGAAAATTCGATTTATTTAGTACGATATATTTCATTATTGCATTGGCTCTATTTTGATGATGAGATAGTGAAATGGCAGCACGCTTTCTTGGATGTTACAAATAGTTTTGGGTAACTTACATATTTTAAGTATTCCAATGCTATGTAAATACATAGATCCTAGAAACTTTACATTAATGATGTAATAAAACATTTGTACCTAATTTTTCATTTTAAATGTTCCAATTAATTATTTAATAATATATATATATAAGTTTTCAAGTTTGTAATAAGTTACTACCTTATTTATAACAATAAGATTAATAGCATATTTAGATGTATACCCTCAAAAAAAATAATTCAGATTTAAAATCAAAAAGATACCATTAAAAATTTTAATGTTGAGGACAACTTCCTTTTTTATCTCTGTTTTCTAGAGCAAACAAAAATTCATAAAAAAGCCATTTATTAAATTGGAGGTTCATAATATCGGAAAAAGCATTCTAAACTATATTCATTTCTCCATGCAAACTGGAAAAAATTAATATTGCTTGTGATATACACAAACTGAAGGAATCATTGTATTTATTCTATGGTTGTATGAATAAAATAGTATTCAAAATGTTCCACTGGACGAGAAATGATTTTAATGATTAGATGAGAAAACAATGAATTTAATTTTAAAGACATAACAGATTATATATTTAGATGAAATAGAAAGTAACTCGAACCAAAATTTAGAATTCATCTAATTTATTTCTGAATAAATGGTATACTTTTGTTTTTATAGAATTTCTTTTTTTTTTATTCATTCTTCAATATGTTATTTAAATCAGTTTGAAATAATCTGATGAATACTTGAAGTATACATAATTATACTTCAATGATAAGAAAAATAAAGTTTAGGGCTGTAAATCTTTGGAAAGCATTTTATGGAATGGATGTAAATTGAGTAGACATTTGTTGGTCTTACAAGTTTAGCGACTGAATGGATATTTCATATCAAGTCTTCATTACTTTTTAAATTGGAGTTTTAGCTGAGAAACAAATTTTTAGTTCATAATATCAAACATACAAAATATTTATGGCAGTAAAAAAAAGGATGTCAAATGCAACTTCCTCCAAAAGAGTGTCCCTCCTTCTAAAAGTGAATTTCTATTTGATATTGAAATCTTATGTCGTAGAAGGCCACAACTGGAAGTCTGAGTAAGCAGAACATTTGGGTGGATTTCTGCATTGATTCTTCAAGCCTCCAATTGGCTGGCATTCTGGTAAGTGAGATTTTAATATCTGATGGAAAGGGTATCTCAAAAGAAAGTAAAGTCTGGGTAGAAGGCAAAATTTTCAGTCTTCTACATTATCGGACGATTCAACACCTTTTTCTTTGAAATCATAAAACTTGAAAAAGGTTTTGTGATGGGTTACGCTCTGAAATTATAATATTCACATTTTATATGAGTGTTAATAATAGCTTTAAGTGAGCTTTTAATAATAAAACAGATCACTTAGATTAGTTATGTGTGTGTTATACACATGGTGTCCGAGAATTACTGAACATATTGCAAATATTATTTAAAAACTAGAAAATGCAGAAATAATGTCTTTTCTAACAAATACATGTACAAGAGTCAATAGCTTTTAATGATTATTTTAAGTGATGCTTGATTTCATGGTATGCATTGTTAAACATGTGAGTTCTATGTGGATACTGACCAAATATAACTCACAAATATAATATGTGGAATATGTGGATTTATATACACAATCGTGTCTATTTTGTGGATTATACTAATTTGTAAGAACTGAAGTTGTGTATCACGGTTACTATTGATTGTATATCTTCTCAATAGATTGCATGAAATTGAGTATCACTTGGACATAAATTTAACCATTATCTCTGGACACTATAATTTTTTAAAAACCTTTAATTGAACATGTGGTTTTTATCATTTACTTGATTTCATTTTTTCTTAGTTAAAAGCATAGAATGTTTAAAAAATAAATTTGCTCGTGATAGTTGAAGACAAGTAACATTGTTTAATCATGTGTTAAAAGATAATGAATAATAATGATAACTTTTGATTACTAATGATAAGTGATTTTTGGAGATTAAATTGAAGTGCAAGATTATTTTCTTGTTTGGGGAAAACATAATTTTTCAATGCTATCTTTAAAAAACGAGTTTGACGTCAGCTTAAATTTTATTCTCTTAAAAAAAAATCGTTTTCTGATCGAATAATAAAATTTTTAATGGCATCTTTTCGAACTTTTAATTTTTCTCGAAAACGATTGACTTTTTACAATATTTTCTGTAAAAAAAAATAATAATAATAAAAAAGTTTACCCAATTAAAATTACGCTATTTCATATAATATATCCTAACTATAAAGTCTCCTTTGTAGAATTATAATTCAAAATAGCTGAAAGCATATTGCTATGCATAATTCGTTAGCAAATCGTTAAGTCTGGTTTATTATGCATTAAAATAATTGTAGAGTTACAATTATGATTGGTTAAACAAAATTTATCGCTTATTTCTGAATTATACAGTTGAAATTCTAGTTATATTTTAAAAACGATTAAACTTTTTATAGTGAGTATAATTAATGCTAATTTAATAGAGAAATTTTGTAGTCTAGAAACAGATTTTGATCACGAAGAAAATAATTTTGACGATTTATAAATATTCTTCCTAGTTAAATTGGTATAGAGAGATACAATACAATGGGCTATTTCCGCTAAGTACATATAACTTCATTATGTGAACTAGGAATAGCACCATTAGATTCGAATCCATGGGATTACATGGACTCACGTTTAAATCTAATTTCTCAGTGTGGAACTTCAGATTCATAAATAATTTGTAGTATACTTCTATATCTGCGGATTTCTAATCTGCAAAGTTGAACTATTTATCTTGCTTTTAGTCTTATTTTAGAACAGAAATACTTTCAAGTTTCTGTTAGGGGAAAAAAAAAAATTCTGAATTTTGTAAAATTAGTTGAGTCGTTTTATTTTTTCAAAGTATAATTTTGTTAAAAAATGATGGCTAATGATTAAATGACTAATTAAGACATAGATGCTCACTTGAGAAGAAAAGGTGTTAAGAATATATTAAAGATTAATTATTTGAATGCGATGGCGATGCAAGGTTTAAATTCTTTATAATTTTATTATGCTCTGATACAATCATTTAGATTAACGAATCGTGTTCCTTTTTTATTTATTTAAAACAGGTACACTTTCTAATAGTTTCGTATTTTATGCTAAGTATCTTTTATACTTATGTAAGTTTTTCATTGCTGGAATAGGCTGACCATTTAATTATAACTTTGGTACAAGAAAACATTCATTATAAATGAGTATGTAATAAATTTTATTTTTTGAATGTAAGACATAAAATTTTTGATATTTATTTAAAAATAATTGTGAATTTAATCCAAAGTGTATCACACGAGTATGAAATCATCTTATTTACAGATTTTAAATAGACATGATAGTTAGCGCATTAGTTTCCTGAACTGAAAGAGACCAGCTTGATCCAAGCACTGGGTTTTAATAAAGGTATACCCGTGGCTGGGATGTCCTGTCATGTGTTTGAAGATGTAGTTGAAGGCTAAAAACACACACCAGATGCCATCACTGGATATTTATTCAAAACTTTGGTGGCACCAGGGAGAAAAGTTGACATTCTAAAACGATACTCCTATTTTAAAAAGATCAACAGCTTCAGTGGATTATTCCGCCAAATGAGAAGATAGAATAGTGCCATCAACACTGAAGGGAAAAAAAATCTTGAAATGTCATTCTTTTAAAGTATGTTGAACGAACTTATGTTGATAAATCACGATATTTATCTATGATCAGTTTAAATAAGTAGTTAATCTCGGTTGTATTATTTATCGGGCAACGGACGTACCAATTACGGAATACTTCTGTGGTAAAAAATACCAAGAAAAATTTCATATTTAAAAAATTAACTAAATTCTTAAAAAGCAGTTTCTTAAAATTAGGATAAAAAAATCTTAAGAAAAAATATAAAGAAATTAAGAACTATTGAAAGTAGCTGATTAAAAATTTTAAAATTTAGGAATTTAAGTTCGCCAGCCTCTTGGTTACGATCGAATGAAAAGTTAATTGGTACAATTAGAGTAGTGCCGTAAGTAAAGGGGTAGTAAGTAGTAAACTAATTAATAACTTTTGCAGTTTACAGGAGAAAACGTAATATGGGAGAAGAATTTTTCATGCTTTATGAATACTAAATATACTACTCATAAAGCATGAAAAATTCTTCTCCCTTATTACGTTTTCTCCTCAAAACTGCAAAACTTATTGACCAATTTACAAGATTCTGGATCATCAAATTTTTTAACGAAAGGATGCATAGATTTATTGTGCCTATCCTTCACGTAAACAAGGGAATTTTCTGGTCTGTTCATTGCCAGAGCTTCAAATTGAATGTTCTAGATCAGAAACTAAGCATGCTATTTACCAAGATATTTCAGGATGGCATATTAATACATTTTACGAAAAACAAAAACTATAACGTTACATTTCTGTCGTTTAATCATTAAATCACACGGCGTTTTAATTAATTTTCCGAAATTCTGAATTGCGTCAAAAAGCGTTTAAGGAATTTAAATACATTTGAAATAAAACTAGAAATTAGCACGTTGAAATATTTGTGTGCTGTTTTAAAAAGGAAAAAGCAGTTTCCTTTTTCATCATCTTGAATTCCGAAGAGAAACGGCATATAAATGTTGCTCCAATGGAAGTGAGGGTCGGAAGTAATTTAAAGGTGAAACATGTGACGGTGGAGATAATTATCTCAGACCTAATTTTCCTCTGGGTAATTTATCTCATAAATCTGACTCATGTCCAACTAACTTTTCACACGGTGCCCGTTATCTTTGTAAAATACGGTGGAAAGTTGTACTAACAATATTGTTCGAGATTTCATTTTAGCTTCAAATTTAAATGGCGGAAAAATCTTTTTTATTTTTATTTTTTTTTTACTTCTTTGCATTGTTAAAAATAAATTATATTTCTTTCTTTGTAATTAGCGGAAAATAGTAATATATATTTACTATGATTAAGAATTAACTTTTATTTTTTTTTCTTTACATTTTTTTGCAGATTTGAATAATTATGTCTGTACTCTAGAAATGGAAATTTTGTTTTTTATTTTATTTCAGCGGCAACTGTGATATAAATCTTGGATATCCGCAACAACTCAACTCAGACATGTGATGGCGGAGATAATTATATCATACCTAATTTTCTTCTGGGTAATTTATCTTATAAATCTGATTTATCCACTTTTATGCCAGACTCTATATACATCATTCAAATTCGTGGCGATAAAAATTTCGAGAAAGAATAATGCAAAACGTTTTAAAATGATTTTGATAAAAAAATGAATTATCCTATATTTTTTTATTAAAAAAATGTTAAGCTAATTAAAAAGCATAACTAAATAAGCTTATTTATTTGTTTTAAATATAATTTAATATTATTTAAATTTAAATAATATATTTTAAACAATTAGAAAATTAATAATTTCTGTCGGTTATTCGATTGTGTTAAAAAAAAAACAAAAAAAAAAAACCAAAGTGATATTTTTTCACTGTCACAGCGATATGATTTTCGATCCATCTCTATAAAGTCCGTAAAATAAAGCAAAAAAGCTAATCCAAACAATCTTTAATTAACTTTACCGGAATTTTTTAATTTAGGGAATTAAAATATTTCCCTTTATTTAACTTTCCCTGAATCGGTTATTACGATTTTTTTTTTTACCTTAATGAAGAATAGATGTAATTAAGTTGCTGAAATGTAAACAACTCTTCGCAACACATAAAAAATAAATTGCTCGCATTAAAATAGTTATGCGCAGTTCTTAGTCTGTCGGTAGTTGTTACAGCTGAGGTGACTTTCTTTTTTGTAAACTTCGAAAAGTAAGGTATTGCTTTATTAATAATTTTTATTACTGCGTTTATGATACTCTCGGAAGCTTTAAAAGGTAATAGTATATATATATATATATATATTTATTTAATAAATTAAAAAAAAACTATTTTTTTGGCTTGGAAATTTGAGAATATTGTAGTATGTTACAGATCATCAAACAGTTATTGAAATATTTTATCAAGAAAATAACAAAAGGTATTTCACAAGAAAAAATGATTCATATGATGCTTAAAAGAGAAGAAATTGAAGAACAAGTATTTTTTTATGTATGATTTACATTGTTTCTTGGTATGCCATATTTAAAACTTAAAATCATTTTACTTTTATAATTTAAATAATAATGCTACATATTCATCAGATACGACGAGCCTAATATTTCTTATAGCCTTCTATAATGAGGAAAAAAAAATGTTCTTATACAAAAATAATTTAATTCATTCAAAAAATTAACATACTTTTTTTTAAGTACGTTATATTTTTGTTGAAAAAAATTATATTAATTTTCATAGAATATTTTTTTTTTCACATTTTCAGTGAAATGTTGCTTTTTTTTTTTTTCCGAATAAATTTCAGCATATCTATTTATTATTAGAGTAATACGTAAAAAAAAAAAATAATTTCAAATTACGATGCTTTTATATAAATTTAATATGTTATAAATTAATGCTATGTTATAATAAATAAATCATGTTTTTAGCGATTTTTTATAAATAAGGTCATAACTTGTTTGCAACCAGTACTATTTACTACGAGTTTTAATTAATTTATCAGTTAGACAGATTTACTGTAGTAACGCATAGAAACACAGTAAGTAAAATGCGAATTTTAATTAAAATCTTTAACAACGCAAACCTCAATCATTTTTCTAAGAAAGTGTGCAATTTTCCAAGTTTATATAATTATAAGAATTTTTTTTTTTTACAAAAATGTAAGTTACATCACAAAAAAGCAATTACTTAATTGACCACACTAATAATAAAAATGATACTTACAATCATTTAAGATAATTTGCAATATTAAAATCATAGGAATAATTTGCAATTAGGTGTCACAATCTTTTGTAATTAGTAGAAATCATATGCTTCATTTTTGAAAAATTTTTAAGTAAATTTTTAGAAGTTTTGTCATCAAGTTATTTATACCATTTGATTAAAATATGATCAATTAACGTATTTGTGATTTTTGATATTTTTTTATGCCATTTTGTATTCAAAGCAATAGTCATAAGCCACCATTCTGTAGATTTGGTTAGTCGCTCTACGGTCATCTTGCGCATACGAGGGCTAAACAGACCGTGACCTACAGTTTAAAGTGGATTCCGAACCACCAACAAACATCCATGCTACCTTCGTTCTGTAGAAGGGTATTATTCAGGTAATTTAATTTGTAAATGTAACAATTTTATGTAAAATTAATTCTCCATGCGAAAATTTGAATTTATTACTTTTGAAGTATTTAATTTATATAATATTTCAATAAAAAATGTAAAAACTTGTGCATATAGTAAAGATAAAAGGAACATGACTCTGGAAAACGAAATTGCCCTAACTATGAGCTGGTTCATCAAATATTAGAACGAAACATCATTACGAAAAAATGCACAGAATTAGTTCTAGCATAGCATTTTTTTTATAGAACTTTTCAAATGCTTTTTGTATTGAAACCATCTTTAGACTGAATAGAAAATTCATTGATCATACGAATGAATGAGTTGACATAATGGATTTTAAACATTTACCGAAAAGTTAAATTTTTTAATAAAATTCCTATAAGTAATGTATTGTTAAAAGCTAGTAACCAACTAATTAAAGCAAGATATATCTTTTTATTAACTGGTGATTTTAAAAATGCATTTTTAATAGCATAACTCTCAACTTCTAGTAAAAAAATTCAACACATTAAAAAAGAAAAATACATTTAGGGTGTCCATAAATTGTTTGGATAAAATGAGAAAAGTGATACTATTGATCAAGACGAACTTTATTTACAATGAAATCCAGGGTCGTGTTTTATTCAGTCAGAAAAGAGTAATATCAGAACACGCTCAATATCTACAAATAGATATCGCTTCTATCTTCTGATAGCAGCATGTTTCTAGAACATCACACTCAAAATTTCTGGATACGGAGTATGGACAATTGCAGCTCTTTCTCAAAAGGGCCCAATAAAAGACAAATGAAGAAAATGTTGTTCTTTAAAACCCTTATCAGACGAGCCTGTTTCGGTACCCTCAACATGAAGCAAATTGTCATTTCCATTCAAATAAAGGCCCGTCCGAACGAGAGCACACGAAGAACGAGTGGCTTTCGATCCGAAGATCTCCGTTTGACCGCGAAAAGCAACCCAAGTTATCTCTGGCTGTGAGTGAGATCTGATCGCAACTGGGATCATTTGCATTTAATGAGCGGGAAAAAACGATTCTTGCTGGTGCGAGATCGAAGCACATGATATTTTGTCGAATTTGTTTATGAAAGCCATTCGTTCTTCATGCACTCTGATCTGGACGGGACTTAACGAGTTTCACGGTATACGCTGGAGCAACTTCTATCCTCCTAGCTAAACTATGTTCTATCTCCCATTTCGTGCGAACCAAGGAGGACAATCTAATGTATGGCCTGATTTTTCTTCCACTCAAACAAGTTAAGCGAAAGCGTACGATGTTCATGACCTTCGGTTAAGTGGCAAAGTCGGTTTGCTTCACACTGAAAGTAATAAAATAAACCTGTGCAAAATGCGTTTAAGAGTTTTACATCTCCCATCTTTTAGTTTATTACTGTGGCACAAGAGACAATTGTTGTACGATTCCATGGACGAACTCGTCGTGAGAATCACTGTTGCAGCGGAGAAGATAAACACGATAGAGGAAATCTTCGAGAAGGGTAAGCCACTTTTTCTATCAGCGGTATGAATTGAGCAATGGCGAACTGGGACGTTACTTTGAGCATCTGCTCTGAATCTTTCACTAATCTGAATGAAACTTATGAATTAGTTGATTCTCTGTATTCAAATTCAATTTGGACATTTATCTTTAAACATTTCTGACATTCTGAATGTATTGCGGCCTTAGAATCCCATTACAAATATTATTCGTCGCGATATATTCTATCACCCCTTCTTATTTTATCCATACTGTTTACGGGTACCTTATATATGCAATAACGTTGCTGTTTAGAATAAATATAATTATAAATTAAAAGTTTTTCCTTAGCAAATTATTAATCGGATTGGTTAGTTTCCATATGCCTGAAAATCATGTTTTCTCGTATGTTTAAAAAATCATTCTTAATTTTATGGCGGAAATTATTGATTATTTGCATTTTACCTTGATCGTAGGATTGATTCAGTACTTTATATGCACAAGAATTTTCAGAAAATCGAAAATATAGAGTTAACAACTATGTAATAGCAAATTTATATGACAAATTTATCCCCCCTACTCCTAAAAAAATATTCAATTCATTTTCACTAACTCAAAAATGAAGCAAATGATTAAATTTACACATAAACACAATTTGTTTGGGTATTAAACAGAAGTGCTTCTATCATCAATTTTCTAACTCGTCAAACCACCGTTGCTTTTACTGGTATTATCACCCATATATCTTCTGAACCGTATCTCATCTTAAAAAGTTTTTTGTTTTTCTTTTGGGGATAGTCTTTTGAAATCACGTGTGCTTCATCACAGGCAGCTATAGAAGCTTGTTGAATTGTCGTCCGAGTGTGCCGTGAACTATCTACCATTGTGCAAATCCATGGGGGGTCGTTCCGGAGATTTGAAGCATGTGTATTCCAAGAAGTCTTCCATGGTCTGATACAGATGCATTTTCACGTTGACGAGGGAGTGCTTTTCATCGGGATAGATCTGGAAAATAAAACAGAAGAAATATTGTATAGATTTTTCCTAAAATAGAAGGCATAGGTTTACAAAAATTTATTATGGGTACCATTGAAATTTTCCAAACTTTGCACCAGAAATTGTACATGAAACAAATTAGACCATCTTCTTTCTCAACCTTCCAGAAAGAAATTGCCAAATAAAATTTGTCGAGGATGTTCATCGTATATTTGATATAGAAACTCATCTTACTTTGTTGAACATTGGTGTATGCTATGAGAACTCATCAATGAGGGAAAGATATTTAGGAGGTAACTGCATTGGAGAAAAGAGGTAGTGGTACGAGAAAAAACCTGGAAAATTCTCACCAGGTTGCCTGCGTGCGTAAGGATACGTTCTCCCAATCTCCACCGAGTCTCCAAGTTACTGAAAGCATTGATTGCAGCGGATATCCCTCCCTCCCTAAACCCGTCTACATGCTAGTTGTTGCAATGGTTACCATTGGGCCACGAGAAGGATTTTCATTTTACATTTATATATGTCTTAAAAATATTATTTTCAGGTAGGGAAAAATAAATATTTATGAAAAGTTATATTTCCAAATGTTTTCGCTACCAATAGTGTCAAAGTTTGGAGAATTTTAGGACACAATCACCATTTGAATTTACATCCCAAAGAAGATTTTTATTAGAATTCTATTTTTTAAATTATCAATGCAAGCAAAACAAATGGCAGGAGATGTACCTATCACTTGCAAAACGAAATCACAGTCACAAAAATGCCACACTTGATCAAGAAAGTGGAAATTCAATTTTACTACGACAATAATTTAAAGGGCTGATTGAATGACGTACTTTGCGGTTGCATTACTTTTTCCAGTGCATACAAGTTTTTCGAATGTCATGCATGTCGTTATTTCTTATCCCATTTGATCGACAGCCACATCTAGTCCGAGTCCATGAACCCGTGTGTTCTCATGGAAGGAGTGAGGGCACGGGGAGTTTCAATTGTGATGGAGCGCTCCTTGGTAGAAGTTTGACTTATCTTCGTGTCGCTGAAGAAGGAGGTCAATACCTTCCGGTAAGCCTTTTAGAGATAACTACTGAGCTTTTGCGTATGTGAGAATACCCGGAAAACTCCCACGAGGTAGACTGACTAACGATGTAAGATCCTGAGCATCACATACAGTCTTTTGAAACAGTGTCTACAACAAAACAGCAAGCGGAATGGACCTCAGCCCTAAAGGCTGGTTCACACCGAGGCGTTGAAGCGTGAAGCGTTGACCAATCACTAGCCTCACAGCGTTCGCCTGAAACCGGTCGAAATCCACCGTTTCAAGTTGATCAACTTTCAATTCTCAAATGCTTGTCACGTCATGCAACTTGGATTGAGCCAGTAGTAGATCTGTCATCTAGTAGAAGTAACTGGAACTTCACTAGGCGTAATGCGATTTCTGAAGTTTCGGTGTGAACGGGTCGAAAAAATTTTCTTCCCTGCCGCGTGATGCGTCGCCGCCTCACGCCTCGGTGGGAACGAGCCTTAATGCTCATCAGTGGCGCACGTTTCCACTGAGCTGCGAGTTGGATATGCATATTGTAAACCTATTGCATGAGCCCGAGTAATATGCGCTTCAGATGTCTCCTTTTGGAATATTCATTCCCAATTGCCGTGGCACTGGGAACCAATGACGAGTTATGTATTATGATGAGTGATTGTTCAATTATGAAGTGATTTATAAGCTTTATGGTTTTATGGATTAGAAGCTTAAGGGAACGCCACTGGAAGAAACGAACACTTTTGCGTTCAGTGGAATGAAGGAATCCACTTGATGGTACAGTTTTTAGAATAGACAGAGAAATTCAGAGAAGTATTTTTAAGTTTTAAGTATGATTATAAAATTAATGCAGAATACACAAAGATCCCCCAATAGTTCTATGAAATCTTATAATATGGCATTAAATGAACTCAATCTTTTATTTCAATTTGTTATTTACCTTCGGACTTTCAACCAATTTGAGACCAAGCTATATTTTTTTTTTAGGCCATTTACGAAAACTCTTATCTATGATTTTCTATGTCTAGTTATGTTTGTTGTTTCTTATCCCACTTGGCTGGCCAAGCCCACGAGCCCATATGGACTCATGATTGAAGGGGAAGGAAGCAGCTTCTGTTGTGATGGAGCACCCGTAGGTAGAAGCCTGACTTTTGCTCCGTGACGCTCTTACAGTCATAGGAGACCGGGACCTACGGCTTAAAGTGGATTCCGAACCACTACAAACATCCATGGCACCGCCGGGATTCGAACCCGAAACCTGTGGCACCGAGCGCCAGAGCGCTAGACACTCGGCCATTCAGGTCCCAAATTTGCCAACGGCACGCAGTGTTCCCAGGTGGTCACCCACCCAAGTACTGATCGCGCCCAATGATGCTTAACTTCGGTGATCTAACGAGAACCGGTATATTCAGCATGGTACGGCCGTTGGCTATGTCTAGTTATGATTAAATTAAGCACTGTATGTGTAAATAATTAAAACTTTTAGAAAACCAGTTAAATTATATTGTCAAATTTATACTGAGCATTGTCAACTGACATTAGAAATATATTTTAATAAGTCTGTAAATTATGTAGTAGACTCTATTAATAAAAATAATACTGCTTTTCATTTCTATTTAAGAATTCATCATATCATCGAGTACTTGCGATGCCTCTAAAAATGAATGAAAACGTGTCATGGAAGTATAGTAATATAATGGACTTTTGAGTTTTTTCATATCATAATGCCACAAAGTAAATTTTATTGAAAGAAAAGATTTAAACATTTAAAAATATTACGCATAATGTACTTACTTGCGTTCTAAACAATACACCCGCATTTGTAAGAGCTTTGATGAGCATCATGGAATGTTGCAGATGAACATTATCTAAAAAAAATAATTTAAAACTTGATGTTTCAAAATAGATCACATTTATCTTTTCTGAAAGTAATATTATCACAAATATTTCCAATATTTCTGCGATGTATACAATTATATGTTATATAGTTCTTATACACAGTAATGATTCTTATTTTAGTCAATCAGTTTAAAATATTTCAGACGAGTAATGACTTGTAGACTTGCTTTCATACAAAATATTCAATGCGCTTTAAAACTATTACAGTACCCTGATTGGGCATGTCTTCTACTTGTCAATAATTCATAAAATGTTCACATCTTTAAAAATGGAAATTGTCTAAGTTACCATATTCTCGGATTTAACAATAGCATTGGTTTGGATCAATTCGCCTCCTAACCAGTTAAAAACATTTGTTGGAAATAGTCTCAAAAATTTAGATTTTATCGGAGTGTTTTCAGTGCTGACATATCCCCTCATCAATGAATCCTGTTGACTCTTATTTCTTGGGGAGTGAATTCTCTGGACTTATGGTTTTTCCAGACCTTCGATTCTCAAGTCCCAGTAAATTGTCTGAGATAACAATTAATGCAGATGATTTTGTTAAAAAATTTCTCAATTAAAGTAACAATTTTTTCTTTTGTTTATTTCCAATTGTTGAAAACAGGAAAAGATACAAGGATGTTTTACCCGAGAATGCCAAACTGACCCTTCTTAAATCAGTTTAGTTAATAGTACTCAGTAAGGAAGTAAATAGTTTGCAGAGTAAAAAGAAATTGAAGGATATTCACATAAAAATTTAAATAACAATAAAATACTCATAAAGGGTGGCAGAATAAACTATTCGAATCTGTCCAATGACCAAAAGCATCCGATTTTAATACCTAGAGATCATAAATTAACTACTTTATTTTTTTAACGTTTCCGTTGCTCAAACAGTACTTTATTATGTTCGACAAGAATTTTGCCTGTTTAACGGTAGAAATACTGCTCGCAAAACTGTGCATAATTGTGTCGTTTGCTTTAAAAACATGCCTAAAATTGCGGAACATCTTTGCCTGAAGAAGGAATTACATTCAGTTCTTTATTCGCCAAAACCGGAATTGATTTATGTGATCCTTTCTTCACTAAATATAGGAACCAAATATAAAGGTATTTTCAATAGACTATATGTGGCAATTTTTGTTTTACGGCACATGTAATTCGCTTAGGAATTGCAACAGATTTAACATGTAATGCATTGATCGACTCACTGAAAGATTTTTCGCAAGATGTTTGATTTTTCATATATTCCGATAATGCTACGATAGTGCCAATTCTGAAATATATAATCTTGTTAAAACTCCAGTGTTCATTTGGCATCATTTCTTATTGCTGAATCCATTCGTTGAAAATTCCTTTTAACCAGGTCACCTAATTTTTTGGTTGTATATGGGAAGCTGGTGTAAAAATCATTCAAACATCATTTGAAAAGAATTGCAGGAAATTCAGAATTGACATTAGAAGAGATTGAAGCTAACCATGAACCAAATTGTAGGAATTTTAGTAGTAGGAAGCATCTTTTCCTTCTTTCTTTCGATCCAAATGATGTCGAAACTTTTAACATTTAGTCATTTTTTGATATGCCATATTAGTATTCTTCAATCCTGTATTTCAGACATTTCATACAGTATACTTGCATGTTGGCAAAAATAATTAAAATTAATCAAATAATTTGAAAAAAGAATGTTGTATAGATTATTTGAATAATGAGGTAAATGGTTATTTGAGGAAAACAATGTTAAAGTAGGATCGCTCGAGTTGGTTAAAGAAGATAAGTTAAGCACCTTCATGGATTATTAGTTGTATTCAAGAGGTAATTAATACATGAAAATGATGAGAGAATAAGTATAAGGATCTACCATGCATTCTCGTAACAAATTATAAAGCGGACAGTGAAAAGTTCACTAAGGTAAGGTCGATAGATCCTTCTTTCAAGGACGGGTTGACGCCAACATTAGACTTTTACTTTGCACATTTTTTTTTCTTCCGTTAGACTTTGGAACCGATAATGGAAGAGAGAAAAAGAGCAAAGGGAGTGTGCAGAGTGGAGTGAAGAGTTCTAGGCAGTACGGAAGGTACAAAAAATTTTAAATGAGCTTATTTTTAAGATAACTGTGTTTTGTGTGTTATATGCTGTGGTTGTGCAGTCAGTTGTCTTAGCAAAATTTAATAAACATCGCGTAATTATTTTGTGAAATAATCAATTTGAATCCATAAATAACACTGAATCATGACCACACGCATATCCGGCCCTAACTTTTCCTATAAGAGTTGTTATATTTAAAACACTATATGGACTTTTAAACGTAGCATTTCACATATAGCAATTAATAATACTATAATGCAAAATGATTATACTTATAATAATATTTACGTATTTTTTTTTTGTTGTGAATTGTGTTGAAAATTGCATTTATTTGCATTTCTGAATAGTATCTATAATTGTAGAATGTTAGCAACATTAATTGTAGAAACTTCGAACATTTATTTGTTATATCATTTGCCATGCTGTTAATATGTTAAATTTTATTAAGTCTTAATCACTAGCTATCACATTGAATATTCCTGTTTACATAAAAACTTCTTGTAAGGCATCATATATTGAATTTAATTGTTTAACTTTCTTAGAGGAATAGGACATATGGAATGTTGATCTATCAAGCACATTACATACTAAAGTTTTCTTGCCAATGATAGATATGTAGGGTCATTTATATCAATGTTTATTATATCAAATGGTAAGCTTGGTCTTAAAACAAGTGAAATAGAGATTTTATTAGCATATTTTTCAAGTGTTTCGAGTTACCATCGTTTGAAAATCTTACAAAATGTTCAATATTGTGAGTCATTCCCGGCTAATAAGAATAATATTGTTTTTTTTTTTTTTTTTTTAGTTTCTTTCACGCTTAGGTGGTTTGAAAAACCATGTGAAAATTTGATGACTTGTATTCTTCTCTGTTGTGGAAAAGTAATCGAAAAACAAGATTTCTTAAATTTTTTCTTTAAGGAACAAAACTCTATCATTAATAAAATAGTTTGCTTTGTTTTAATTCAGCGGTTTTCCACGCGGCTTTCAGGAATCACACTTCTGTTGATTTTCTTTAAAATTTACTCCATCCTAATGTATCACGTGATATTCCGCGGAGGTTTGTCGCTCTACGGTCCTTTTTTGCATAATTTAGGCTAATTAGACCGGGACCTACAGTTTAATGTGGATTCCGAACCACTCACAATCATCCATGCCACCACCAGGATTCGAATCTGAAGCATGTAGTACCAAATGCCAGAGTACTAGCAAATTGGCCATCAGGCTGCATTCCGTGGAGGAGTAGATTGCGCCGATTGCTGGCGGCATTAAGCCTTTGGTATAGGAGTAGTATTCTTTAGTGATTTACTCAACCTTTATCTTTGGTGTCTGGCTGAACAGAAATAAATATCGTTACCTCTTCTTCAGGGTTGACCAATACACTTCAGGTGTAATTAAACAAGGCACATTAAATTCATCTGTTAAGATGAAATATCTGTTAGATTTTCTTATGGTAAACTGAAACAGCGAATAGGTCGGTTTCAATTCGTTGCCAGAAAGCTAACTCCCTGCCACTACAGCCCATGGTGAGCCGTTTACCAACTGGCAGATTTCGACACATTAGATGGTTTCTCTTTTTACAGGGTAGGTTATAAGCCTTACGTCCAACAGTCATATTAGAACGGGACCTAAAGTGGGTTCTGAACCACTACAAACATCCACGGCACCGTCGGAAGTCGAACTCGAAACCTGTGTCACAGAGTACTAGTCACTCAGCTATCAAGTCCTTGCGAGAAAGCTGGTATTAATGAATTTTTCAGTTCGTTTTTTCCTATAGTTATGACAGAAAAGAAATAATCGGAATCGATGTTTGTGCACTTAAAGCAACTATAGTGTCAATTTTCTTTCCGCTGACATAAATATTTATTTTTTGTAGATATTATCGTACAATATTTTCGTTGAGGTTTAAATTTAAATGCTAGGATCTTACTTAAGCAACAATGACTTAATTTTTATGACTGTTTTTGCTGATTTCTAAATTATCCTTCTTTTGCTTTGTTTTGCATACACCGGTGGCTTGCTTCACAACTATCGGACTTGGCTTAGATTAAATGATAACCGTTTCCACACATATGATTTTTCTCAATTTTTTCTGGCGTTCTATTTTTTTTTTTTCGTATTTACATCATTATCTGAATCTTAGCGTAACATATTTTCTTTTTGAAGAATATCTTGTTATTTCCCTGTCAGATCCAAAATTTGATTTCTTATAATTCTTTTTGAAATATTATTTTGATTCTTTTACTAACGTCAGCTCAAACGTTTTCGTTAACATCCAGCTTACTCACTAATTCATCAGATGTCTTGAAATGGGACCATTTTCTGATAAAATTTTCACGACTTTTTGGAGTTACTTTGGACTTTATTTGATCGGTAATCCTCAACTTCCTGACTTCGTAAGTTTGGATTCCTAAATCTCGAATCTATTCACGAAAGTGACTTTTGAGTTAACACGGCAGAATTGCACCAGCCAATTTCACTTCTTTTGTGATGCCCGGTGAAAAGCTGATGGAGTTTCTCGAGAGCTAATTTGCATCGATTTAGCAATATTTCTTTCACTTGTTCGCAGTTTTCCGTTACATCTTCTTCACGAGTTACTATTTGTACAATGCCATACAGCAAAATTCCGATGGGATAGGATACCTATAGTTCTGTCCGTTTTGTTTTTTCATCTGCTTCTTTGCTTTTCCATAATCCTATTCAATAGTTGTTTTGCAAATTTTTCATCAAAAATCTAGAATAACAGTTACTGCTTTTTCTAAATACATTGTTAGGCCAGAAATGTCTTTAACTCTTATTTTTGTAGGGCCAAGTCTTTTCTTTCTTAGACAAAAAAATCCATTCGCATTTCTTGTTTATATCTCACTTCAGAAACCAAACACTCCACTCACTTTTAAACTGTAGGTCCCGGTTTGTTTAGCCATCGTGTGCACAAGCTGACCATAGAGCGACAAACCAAACCACTCACCGCGTTTCATTATGCAGCTTCATTTTTTTTTTAGCAAGGAACAATTAGGACCGAAGACTGACTAAACCGCAAGACAATGCTCTACCATCATATTAGACCGGGACCTACGGTTTAAAGTGGATCCGAACCACTACAAACATCCATGGCATGGATCCGAAACCTGTGGCATCGAGCGCCAGAGAGCTAGACACTCGGCTATTCAGGACCCTACGCTCTACATTAATCTGCGAAACGAAAATACACAATTATTTTTCTATGCATACTTCTGGTTATCGAAAGAGAGCATGTTGAAATGTATTTCTTACGTCATAAATAATCAGGACATTATTTAAAAACAATAGCAAAAAGCATTTATTTAAATTGTAACAAGATTGAAACCAGTGAAGCTCCTACCAGTTTTGTACTGGTAGAAGCTTTGTCTGCTGCCAGTTTCAATCGATCCCGACATTCTTCTAAATCTGACATTCTTCCAGATTTATATAGCGGCCTGATGGACCAATTGGCTAGCGGTGTGGCCTTTGGAACCACAAGCTTCAGGTTCGAATCCTGGCGGTGGCATGGATGTTTGTTAAGGGTTCGGAATCCACGTTAAACTGTCTAACTAATTAGCCCAAAGTGTGAAAAAAACGACCGTAGAGCGACAAACTAATCCAGATTTATATAAATATTTATGGCAACACTCACAACGTCCATCTTACAACTTATTAGCCAAAAGCGCTATATATTATAATTTTTAATTGTGTATTAGGAAGATAAAAGAAAATTAAAAAAAAAATTCCTTCATTAAATATTATAAGTAGTATTTATAATCCTATAAACCCAAAGTTTTAGATATCCGTTTTGATTTCCTATTTTGGTTATTCCTATTTAAGGAATAAACAGAATTTTTTATAAAAATAATAACTAATAAGTTTTAATTCTCCTAAAATATAATTATACTAGCAATTAAATTAAACTGCAACGGAATATAATTGTGATGTGAATTTCTATTCATTAAATCAAATGCAGAGTGTTTTAAGTCTTTTGTTAATTTTCAAGTCCCTTTTGACTTTTGAACTTGGTATGTTTAGATCCTGTAGTGCATAAAAGAGGCGGGCTGTAGAAAACCCACTTACATATTCACGTCACATGATGTTGGTCTAATTAGTGACGCGATGTTATTTAAAAGTAGCATGTGCAAATTAGATTACAGAATGGAAAGGGGATTAAATCAGAAATTTACAAAATTATCAGTAAGATAAGAAAATAAACTGAATATATATTTTTTTTCCGTCAAATTATATACCGAACATACTATTAACGGTTATATCAAATATGATGGAAAATGTAGAGATAATTGTCTATTACAGAAATTTCTTCATATTTATAAATTGGAAATTTATAATATTCGAGGATTTATTTAGACTGATAAAAAAATTGAAAAAAAATTTAAAATTCTTTCTATCATATATCTACAATGAAGTAATATAAATTCCATTGCTTCTGGCTGTTTATAAGCTTTGTATTGTGCATTGTTGGGCAAACAGATTGTAATGGATGTGGTTGGGCATTACACACGCACAAACACCCCACAGATACAATTAAGACAGACAATATTGAACACATTTAAAGACATATAATTACAGATTCGTGGAAGGATTGCACTTCTAAGCCGAAAACCCGATACTCAGGTGCGCGCAAGATACTTCCTCTCCGAGTGAGATGCCTGATGATCGAGCGGCTAGCGCTCGGTACCACAGGTTTTGGGTTCGAATCCCGGCGGTGCCATGGGAGTTTGTAGTGGTTCAGAATTCACTTTAAACTGTAGGTCCCTGTCTGTTTAGCCCTCGTGTGCACAAGATGACCGTAGAGCAACAAACCAAACCAATCTCCGGGTGAGAGTCTGTAGGCCAACTAATACGCAGGGTTGCGTTAAATATATTTCCTCTAGAGATGAGAGACTGTAAAGTAAACATTTCCCAACAGAAGAGCGGGGTTGAGCTGTATTTCCTCTTGGACGAGAATTTCGAAGCCTACTGACTATTTCTCCTGAACGTCACAGAGGGTGCTCTTGAAGTGAGTAGGTGGAAGTACGATTACAGATTTATATTTAGAAGAAAGGCTGAAGTTCAATTCGAGCAGTTATATTTTGTAAGGCGTTAATTGGTTAAATTTAAGTTTCTTCTTATTTCTTTAATGTTTTAAACATTTACTTTCAGCTAAATAAAACTCTAAGGTGGAATGTCTTTTAAATAAGAGGGTACGAAATCTTTAAAAGTTTCCCTTAGGGGATTATTCGTTAAAAATTGCAGTGCAGTATTTAAAACGTGGGGCAGTGTTTTAGGTCCTTATGGTACACTCTGGATAAAGCTGAACCTGTTACATCTGTGTTGTTCTAGTGCTGGATGCATTAGATCAAAGAACCCTGAATTCGAATACAACAACAGCATTTACTTTCTTGCAACAAAGGGGCGTTATTATTGAAATAATTTTATTCTTTGTTAATAATTGTAATAATAATGTATATGCATTAATTTATATAAGCAAATTCATCAGTGATTTTAAATCAAACATCCGTACTTTATTTTTCGCTCCTATCTAGCAACTTCTTGTTTTTTATAAACACATAAATCACGTGTGTTTGGTTTACTTTGTCGCTTTACGGTAATTTTTTTTGGCACACTTTGGGCTAATCAAACCGGGACCTACAAAAACCACATGGGAGATTACAGTCAGATATTTCCAAAATGATACGCCTCAAGGTTAATTGTTCCGATAAATTAAAAAAAAAAAAAAAAACGTGGCGAGATAAGTTCCTGTTTGCGTCTGTTTTTAAAATATTAAGATAACAACCAAATTGAAGAGATAACGAGATAATAACTACTACACATTAAAAATTTCAACTATTACGTTAAATATACTTTTGTTTCACTGCTGGTTATACTATTCTCAATATTTAATATATTTTCACATGCATCTTTAACACTTTAAAATGTTAGTAGATTGTTGTATTATTAATTAATTTAATAAAAATATTATTACGTTATAAATTTAAAAACTTTTAGTAGAATAAAAAATATTTATCAATAATTTTAGACCAATGATGAAAACTATAGCATGTTAATATATAGGATATGAATCTTAGCAAACATTTCAATTCTTAATATTTTAAGCATGTAACATTTACACGTTTATATATATTTATCAATGAAAAAACAGAGCCCTATCCGATTTTCCATTAGATTTCCGAACTGGAGGAAGATCGCTTCGAAATCCGACAAGCGAAGACCAATTGAAAGTTGTATATCTGGAGGTAAAGAGTACCATAAAACAAACCGTAGGCTGGAAGATCTTTCTATAGGTCTCGAAAAACTTCCCAGAAGCTATCCCTGGCGCTCGCTCCAAATTGTTATGGAAAACGTAGATACAGTTTAACTGTCTGCTATTATGTACCAATAATGAATATCTCTAATACTCCAAGTGAAAATGCTCAGTATTAAAAAAAAAAAAAAAAAAAAAAAAACAATTTTTAAAAAAAAAAAAAAAAAACATAAACACTTTTTGTATAAACGTACACACAACGTAAACTCTTTTGTACACGTATAAAAAAAACAACGTAAACACAATAATACATACATTGTTGTAAGTTGCCACCAGATGCTGCTGCAGTATATCAACTTCTATACCGTTCAACCAATCGCTGTGAAAATTGGTAATAATATGTATTCGATTATGGAAAATAGGTCCGCGCTATCTACTAGATTGTTACTTGCCACCAGATGGTGCTGCAGAATTTCATCTTATGAAATGATCTTATTTTCATTCAAACGATGTTCATGAAAATTAATATGGACATACACACAAGAGCCAAAACATTATGCCCACCCCTACATTTTGCAATGAACTCGCCTGGATGACGTGGAAGGCACGTGATCAGGTGGAAGTGGTATTTAACTGGTATTAAGTGGTGGTATTAATCCATGCGAAGGCGGGTTGAAGCTGTGTTGCGCGCCAAAGGTGGGCCAACTCGTTATTGACAGGTAGTCCTAATGTTTTGGCTCTTGAGTGTATATTGGAACATGGAGAATATATTCGCGATATGTAATTTTCTGCAATGCATTTGTTTTTGGCAGGACAACGTATGTCGGGTTCTGTTTATATATATATATATATACTAGAATGAAGCAATATACATTATTAGATGTTGCTGAAAACTGCGTTATTATAAATGGAGATGGATGAAAGATTTCTGTAAAGTGTTTAATAGTGCTCCATTTCGGCTTTTGTCAAATTCTGTTATCAGCAGTATTTTAACAGCACTTGGAAAAATTGGGATCAGCAGCATCAGCGAGCCTACATCTCAAAGCACTAAGTCAAGTCAAGTCCGTTTCGGATTTAAATAAAATTAAAGCTTATGAGTGGGCACAATAAGTTTCCATGGCTTCTGCATAATTGTACCTTGAACTTAAAATAATGTATAATAACTTAAGCGTAATTTAGCGTATGACAGGAAACATATGAGAGAACTTCATGATTTGACATTATTTATGTCCTTTCCATTCTACATAGCAGGAGTCTCAAAACCATGGACAGCAAGCCAACACTGGTTTGCGAGCACTATCAATCCAACCAGCCACAGTTTATATATCTTTTGTAAATCATTATAAATGATATTTACGTTGCTGTCTGTGGTGTTTTAATGATGAGCGATTTCACTTGGGATATTAGGAAGGATATTCATTATCGGTACATTATGGGGGACAGTTAAACTGTATTTAAAATTTACATAAAGTAATTTTTAACACAGTTTAACTGTCGCTGTTACTTTGTATGATTTACTTTAAATGTATTTAAAGTAAATCGTACAAAATAATAATCAGATGTTTTTATGTGATGATCCATTAAGAAACATAATAGAGAGTATTTACATACCGTACTTTAAAAATATGGCATTTTTTTCTCCCTAGCACGCATGCTGATAAGAAATTGCGCATGCGTATCTGTAATAATGTTTCCTATGAGCATGCGCGCTAGAGAGAAAAAAAATACCGTATTTTCAAAGTACGGTATGCAAAAACTCTCTATTAACTGATATAATTGAACATTTTAACTATAATTAAGGATATGAGATTTGCCTTAAAAACTTACAATAAATGATGTCCATAAGTAGTTCATATAATGAAATTAAACGTAATTATGATTAATGAGATTTATGTAGCTGTAAATTTTCACTGACAATTGTTTGCAGCTGTAAATCAAATCTATCTATTGGAAATTATTAGCAGCGACTTCAAATGCTCATCAGTTAACTTCGATCTGTAAATATTTTTTGTATATTTCATTTTGGAGAATATTTTCACTTAGATGAGTAGTTCCGAAAGCGGTAAAAAAATTAAAGGGAAAATTTATGCAACTGATCAAATTGTGTGAGTGGAAGACTCTTATAAAATTTCAGCAATGACGAGCTTAAATATTTTACTTTAAAAATATCGTACACTGCAAATCAGTAATTTACATTTGAAATTCCAGGGAAAGAGTTTCTATGTCGATGTTTAAAAGGACTTCGAAAAATCTTGATGTCGTTTATAACCGCATAAAAATCTGAAAAACGTAGCTTAAAATTTATTTTTAAAGCGCCCAATCAAATTCCAATTTCAATTGCAAAATTTACCGGATATGGAGTCTCAATCTGCTAACGAAATGCCCATCAGGAATTAAAATGCGTGAAACACTTTTTGTTCAATTGGAATTGAAACAAACCCGATTTCAACGAGATTTTTTTTAATAGCATTCATACCTTAGACAAAAAATATACCACAGAGTATATCAGTATTGAAATGATAAAGTTTATTGGAAATAATGTTGGCTTCCTGGGAAAATTTTATTGGAAAAATATTCACGTTTAACAGTTTTAAGTTGTTTTGAACATGAAAGAAATAGCTTTTAACTGACGTTGTGGATTTTCCAACAATAGGAAGCATTTTTTAGTAAAAGTTAAAGTAGACCAGTGAAATATATCAATTTTATCTCCTCTAAATTAAAAAAAAAAAAAAAAAGCAAAATGAAAAATTAGGAACCAACAGAGCAACATCTCTTAAACTATCATATAAGACAAGGATGACTGAAATAGTTATGATGTTTGAAAGCCTAGATGATGGTAAAGAATCTTTTCAAGAATTCGCTATCATGGAAAATTTAAATATAGATGAAATTCGTCACTTCACTTAATATTAGATAATGATGTCGTTTGGAAATAGTTACAATTTTCTTTAAAATCTTAAATCTTTACAAAACCAGAATCCAATGAAGCACTTCTGGAACAGACGTGTTTGAAATTTGGAATAGTATAGTTGATGCATTAAATGTATATGCAACAGCAAATTTACTAGATCTCCAATATACAGGGCATTGTTTATATGATATTTATATTTGCAATGCTTTTTATAACATAACTACGACAGCAAATTATGTGGGACTCAATGTTGGAAAAGTTACGGCTATTGCAGTAGAATATCTGGTTTTTGGAACAGAAAGACAATTTGGGGTTCTGCAAAATACATTAAGCCAACTACCTGGTGTTCTGAGCTTTGCATAACCCAGCCTTTAACTCCACTAATTTCCTGTTTACTAAAAATCTATCCGACATCTGCAATCTGTGACAAAAATTGGTCACCTTTTAAGAAACCCCACGCAAAAATTATGCAACAGATCAATTACAGCAACTGTTGAGAAATTAGTAATAATTCTTACAAATTGAAATCTGCACCAAAATGAACATGCATTAAACTATCATATAGAGAAATCATATAGCAATCATCAGCACTATCATTAAAGCATTCATATAGAGAAAAAGCATGAGCATGTACTCACCATCTGCAGTTCCATGAATAAGAAGGAACTTTTTTCCTCGGACATGTTCGGCTCGAATGGAGACATCCGATTTTTCGTAACCGATGTAATTGTCTTCAGGTTTTGGGCTTTGCATGTATCGCTCCGAATACACGGAATCTAAAGAAGAAAATAAGATTTCAATTAAGGATTTTCCAGCTCGGTGGTTTTCATACCATGGATTAAATATCTTTTATTTATTATTTGAACTAATTATGATTAAAACATTTTTACTAAAGTTATCGAGAAATTTTTTCGTATAGCATTTTTTTTTCTGTAAAAAATAGCCAGTTAAAGATTAAATAATAGCACGTTAGAAATGTTTTCAGTTATGTTAGTTATAAAATATATGTGTAAAATTTTCAAGAGAAAAAATATAAATTTAAAACCGTTATTAAAACTTTCAACAACTTTAAGACGCCCCATGGTGGGCAAGGCCGTTTGTCTATTGGCAGATTTCGAGACAGGGGACGTTTCCTTTTTAGAGTAAAGTTGTCAATCCTACAACCAACAGTCATATTAGACTGGGAAATTGTAATTACCAACAAAGCTAACTAACTCCCGGCACTACAGTCCATGCTGTACCATGGTTGTGTGCCTACTGGCACATTATGACTCAGGAGATTTTTTTTTTTACGGGGTAGGATTGACTATCCTACGTCCAACACTCTACAGTCCTATTAGACCGGGACCTACGGTTTAAAAGGGATTTGGAACGACTAAAAAGATCCATGGCATAGTCGGGGCTAGAACCCGAAACCTGTGGGACCGAGTACCAGTCCCTCGGCCATCAGGGCCCGATTTAAATACGAAAACATTTTAAAATACTCTGATTCCTTGAAAAAAAAAACTGATTTTAATACTTGTGAATTTATTCATGAAGGAAAATAGTTTAAAAATAGTGATCATTCAAAATATCATTTATCGGAATTTTAGTATTATTATCACATACTGAATTACTTCATTAAATCAAAACCATGTCTGTTAGCCAGTGAAGTGTAGTGAGCTGAAGCCTCAAATTGTATTAGAAAAAACCCTTTTAAGAAATCATATGCTGAAATAAAGATTTTACGTTATAAATTTAAACTTACTGTAAATTCATTAAAATATTAAAAGTAATAATAAAGCATTAGTTGTACATAAAAATAAATATATATTCTATAAAAAAAAGTAATCCATATAGCCAGATTTATTTTGATGAAAGTTTTCAACGACTTATTGGAGTCAGTTAAATCTGGAAAAGAAAAAAAAAAAAATATTTCAAAACTATATTCAACTTCTTTTGTAGTTTAGCGATCAATATAAATACTATTTCTCAAAGTAAAATAATATAACCTGCATTTGTGTGGTGAATAGAAAATATGTTTCATCTTATTTGAATTTTCGATTTAAAAAAAAAAAATCCAATACTTTATCCTTGAGAAATATTCTACAACTAATAAATCCTCTACAGATGTCTTGTCAAATATGTCTGGCATAATAAAGAAAATTGTAATGTCCCAGTATTGTAGTGGATCCCCTAGAATATGTTTAGACACTATTAAATCTTTCAAGGGATAAATATGTAAATAACTGGCGGATTCCTTACTTAAATCTAAGAATACATTTGTGGCTCAAAAGATTACCATAACATTCTATAAACAGTAAATAATTCTTTTTCCAATTTCGATTTACAGACAATGTTTTTAAAACTTCAAGTTTTAGGCATTGAAATGTTTTACTTTTTGTAAAGAATATATGTAAAAAAAAATCTAATAGCTAAAATGTAGACATTTTGATGGAAGTAAGATGAATTAAATTTTAAATGAAATTGTATAGTTGTTACAACGGATATCGGTACTGTTAGAGTGATAATCAATTTATTTGTTATTTCTACAACTGAAAATTTCATATTGATTATAACTAATTCCCTGGCACTAGTCCATGTTGGACTATGGCCATCTGCCTACTGGCAGATTCCGAAACAGGAGATGTTTTCTTTTTACGGAGTAGGGTTGTCAGCTCTACTATGCCGAACGCTCTACAGTCATATTAGACCGGGACCTACCGTTTAAAGGGGATTCCGAACCACTACAAACAACCATGACACTTTCGGGACTCAACCCGAAATCTGTGGCATTATACTGATTACGGAAGAATGAATTATATAAAAAACTGTTGCGGCATTATGTACCTGGTTTGTGAATAGCTATCAGTAGTGATATGTTGAGATAGCAAATATAGGATATTCTCTAATTTTTGTAATGTACTACTCACTGTAATCATTTTATAAATAACTTATAATTTTTGGATTTAGAAAAGAATATATTATAATATATAAATATATAGAATATATTATGAGGACTGATGGCCGAGCGCCACAGGTTTCGTATTCAAGTCCTGTCGGTGCCATGGATGTTTGTAGTGGTCCAGAATCCACTTTAAATTTTAGGTCCAGGTCTAATATGACTTTTGGGTGTAGAGCTGACAACCTCACCCCGTAAAAAAGAAAAATATCTCTTGTCTCCAAATCTGCCAGTAAGCAGACGGCCTCGGCCCACTATGGGGCTGTTGCGCCAATGAAGAAGAATATATTATAATATATAAATAAATTATTATTTGTGACCACCACAATAATAATTTATTTTTCAAATATATGTCAGATAACAAAAAAATATGCAATTTCGTATTTAATTAAAATTATGCATACAAATCATCAATCATATAATCATTCTCCTAAATTAAAATAAATACAATGTGCTTCGAAATTAAATTGAAAAGGCTCAAAATAATTCAGAAAATTGATTAACAAAAACAAACAAAAAATTTATTTAATTAACGTTTAACAATTAGTTAAAATTAATTTGGCACTTAAACAATTTTTTTGTAAACCGGAATTATTGAAAAGAGATATCAATCTATTATTCGTTCAGTTAAAGTATTAAAAATAAAGTCTAAATACATAAGAAATGAATTTTATTCCATGGGCATTATACAAAGTTTTAATATATTTTTAAAGCAAAAGTAAACCAATCAATCTCAAAAATTTATCAGCTTTATTTTTTCAAATTGTGAGCTCAGCAGTATGCATTTTAGGTAATTTTAAAAAACCATTTTAAGTAAAATAATAATTTTAATGAATTTAACAGAAAATATGTGCTACCACTTTTTTAAACCCAAACATAAATCTATAGCAATGTCCATTCATAAATATAATTTGTTGAAAGAAATTATTATTATTTAATATGATTTTCAATACTATCTGCAGAATACCACGAATTCACTGTATAATCTGCTATTACAAACATATGCTGCTAACTCGTGATCCTATCAGCGGTACAAAGCGCCGGCCGCGGTGATTAAATGGAAATGCAGATTGTACTGTCGCGTAATATTACGCAGACACAAGCTTATCTAGACTTATTAATGTTCATAATGCACACGAGCCGCCACAATAGCATTTTACTACGTGAATGTTCCCCCTACGTAGAGATGTATTCATATTAAATGTTTGTTAACATCAAAAGTAAGCCACTGTCTAATGTTATCCCTATTCAGATGCTGGTAACAGCTCGAATAGGTGTTTGTTATAACATCTTGTCTAGAATATGAAGCAATTTTGACTCTAATTATTTATTCATACAGATGGTAAATGCATTTATTTCCCTTTAGATTTTATGAATAACGCCAACCAATAAAATATTTCATAAATAAATTTGAATGTTTTTAAATTTTTCTTTTGACGAGTAGTTTTATTTTGATTAACCCACTAATTGCTACGTTAACAGAAAGAACCACGTTTGATTAATATACACTTAAATAAATTTAATAATGGAAATGCTTCAAGTTCAAATTTTGTTATTAATCGTTTGATTTTAGTAATATTATGCTATTCATATTTAATGTCTTAAATATTTTAATATACTTGAGGATATTATACGTATTTTAATATACTTGGTAGGAATTAACTAAAACATTGTATAACCGTACTTCCTCCTACGCATTGGTAAGAGCGCCCCCTGTGGCGTTTAGGAGAAATGGTCAGTATTCTTCGAGACTCTCCCCCGAGTGGAAGTACAGCGCAAATTGCGCTACCGCTGAGAAATGTTTAGTTTACTGTCTGTCAGCCCAACAGAAAATATATTTAACGCAACCCTGGTAACAGTTGGCCTACAAATTCTCACCTGGAGAGAAAGTATATTTTGCGCATACCTGAGTATCGTGTTTTCTGCTATAGAAGTGGAATCCTTCCACGAATCTATAATTATGTCTCTTTAAATTTGTTAAATATTGTCTGTTGTTAATTGCAAGTGTGTGATGTTTGTGCATGTATAAATAAAGCTGTGAGTTCTCGAACCTGTGTCTCAACCCAACCACACCCAGTTACAATTAAGTTGCCGAACTGTACACTGTAGTTTATTGTAACATGTTATACTATTGGCTGCCTTATAAATATGGGAATAATATATTCATGGCGAACTAAAACCATTGAATTATTCATACCTTATTATAAAAAATGTTTGACTCATTATAAATACGAATATCAATGCCATCATTCCTTCACCCCCTCTTCAAATACCACTTAAAAAAAATACTCAATTATGAAAGGACACTATTTGAACATTATCTTTGTCCATTTTAATAGAGAATGCATTTATTCTAAGATGAATTATGAATACAAAAGCATGGCTTACCGTAGTATAACCAATTAGTGATGGGAGCTACTGATATTCCACAAGAGAACACATCATTTTCTGTAGCCAGGACTGAAACAGCAGTGTAGCCGCCGTAAGACCAACCCCACAAAGCAACTTTCTCACTATCTATGTAGGATTTTTTCGATACCAGATAGCTGTAAATTAAATGAAAAGTACATTATAGAATGATATAATTCATTGTCGATTTTTATATCTGATAAATATATGATTATATTCTACATGTTATATATATAATTCTTAAAGTATATTTATTAGAAATAAATAAGATTACACAAAACATTAAAATGTATAATACAGGGTAATTATAATTAAAGTACCACTTTCAAAGTGCTGTAAAAAAAGAACCACTCGTCACAATGAGTTCAAATTTGAACTGAAGATACTTGAAGAAGGAGGAAACGGTAGTGCATCAAAAAAGTTGCAAAGTGTATTGATAGATGGCGCGGTCAGCGGCATAAAGACAGTAAATTCGGCTGCCAGTGATATTTTGAATCGAAATGACAACGTAGCTGGCATGAGTTGCACATTAAGCCAACTGTAGTGTTCGATGTGCTTGATTGTTTCGGTTTTTTGACGGGAAAAATGACTTGCAAGTCATTCAACATTTGTGGCACTGTTAGTGGAAAGTCCATCCACCGCGGCAAGGTCATAACAAATTGGATGGGAAAAATCGGTGGAACCTTTTTTTTTTGATGTCATACCATATTCCCCTTCTTCAAGTATCTTCAGTTCTAATTTGAACTTATTGTGACGAGTGCTTCTTTTATACAGCATTTTGAAAGGGAGACTTTAATTATAACCACCTTGTATATATAATCGAAGTTATTCAAATAATTAATAGACAATGTATACTTTAAATTACTTAAAAGAAAACTTTAGCGAAACGAAAACTTTTATGTATATCATATTTTCCCTTGATTATCATCATAATAAGAATAATGATATCTTACAGTATCTCAATGAAATGGATATCTGATGATTATGATGGAATTACAGTGAATAAAATATAAGGAATTTAAAAATGAAACAGAATAATGTATGTGGTACACAAACGACAGAGAGGTGCTTAAGCAATTAAAGAAACGTTTTCTGTCTATAATATTTTTCACTTAACACAAGATTATTTTTCACTTAACATAAGCCTGTTCTTTCTCTCGTTTGCGTTTTATGCATCTTCACACGTCTTTCAAACTCCCATACTAAGTACATGGAGTCCTATTCTAGTCTGGTTTTGCTATATTCATTATTATTTTTTTTTGTGTGTGTCTTCGCTTTATTTACGCTTTTACTCTTATCTCTTCCATCTAGCTTTTTTCTCGAGCTTAAGTCCAACAATGTCAGATGGCTAAAACACTTCGCTTAATCGATTTTCCATGTTTAGCTAATAGGAAATGATAAGAAAATTAGAAGATATAATTTTTTTAGCATTTCGATACCAACTAAGACACGGTTGTCATAGTAACACATTAAAATGCTAAACATTATTTATCTGTGTGATTCAGTAATGCCACTCGCCTGTTGTTTCAAAATTAAATTTAAATTCAATATTAAAAATATTTTACAATACATAAATGTTTAAAATAGATATTTGAGCACATTCTAAAAAGGGAATTTTTATAAAAATCCTGATGTAAATTTAGATTTTTAATCCAAAAATTTTATACTTAGTCGAAAATTTCTTGATGTGAAATTTTTTCATAAAATTAGAGTAACATAAAACATACTATATACCCGACAGAGAAATCATAATAAACATATGTATTGATTATCTACAATGCTTATAATTTATGGGCAATTCTCTCTTTATTCATGCACAAATACATGAGCAATCATCCCAGATGACAAAACTTCTTAAAATTTCGATTCCAACAGATACAATGCTGTCATAGTAACACATTAAAAATGCCAAACATTATCTCTGTGATTCAACATTGCCACTAATCTATTGTTTCAAAATTAAATAGACATAAATTAAAAAATTTTTTTTTAAATATCGGAGTCTTTAGCAAAAGATATTTGAATACATTCTAAAATGTGTTCGGAAACATGTTAAAATATGTTCGTATATGCTAATTTTTTACTGAAATAATAAATTTCGCTTTTTATAAAGCTATTTCACCTGGTTACAACTAGCTGGTCCTCCACTTCGATGTTGCCGAGCTTCCTGAAGAGCTCGTGCACCCTCTTATCACCTTGGTAGCCGCTGCCACGACCGTCAATCTGGGCGTAGATGTAGTTCTTGTGGCTGGCCAGGTAGCTGCCCCAGTGGATGTGGAACCGCTCCGACACCAACTGGTAACCAGGACTACTACAGCTGAAACGGTGAAACAAAGTTGAGCAACATAATTGAAGTAATTTAATCACAATGATTCAATATAATGGACGCGCTACATCCAAATAATCCAAATAGAAATGACTTCAAGATGTTGTTTGGACAATCTAGTTTAAATTATGTATCTACTTGTTAAACCAAGAGCTACACAGATTCATTGCAACTTAGAGGACAGCCATAAAAAATTGTGTTAATTAATTATCATATATTATTTATGTATACTATAAAGAAAAATTAAATAAAATTTAAAAAAATAATCTGATACATGCCATTGTATTGTTTTAATATTTAATTCACTTTTTGTTGTAACCGAAAACGTGCGATTCCGAATTTTCATTAAGTCAAGCATTTCTTAGTTCAATAATCATATTAATAACGTAAGATCTCACATATGTATGTTGATCCAAAAGGCTAATGTATTTTGAGAAATTATTTCTCAACAATTTGTAATTATTTTTAATGATACATCAATTGAAGTAAATTAAATTGCCACCGCTGAATTTATTTTGCAGATATTAAACTTTTTTTAAGTCAAGAAATTCAAGCTATTGCAATGTAGTTAAAATGGTAAAAAGGATTGTTGTTGAATAATATTTGAAAATTCGAAATCGAAATTTTAAGACAAACATATTGTTGCTTTCTGACCTGAGATCATTCATCAACAGAACGCCAGAAATGCATTTGGAAGCAAACATATTGTTGTTTTCAAATGTCGGTACAATGACTTGAGATCATTTATCAACAGAATGGCAGAAATATATTTGGAACATTTGGAAGCAAATATATTGTTGTTTCTAAATGACGGGACAATGACCTGAGTCCATTCATCAACAGAATGGCAGAAATATAGTTTACACAAAGAAAGCTTCAGGGTTCTGCTTCGTTACATTCACATTATGTCCTACAAATTTAAACGAGCACCCCCGCCCAAGGGATACATTCAATGGAGATTTAAACACTGTTCCTTGAATCCAACGGAAAGATTTTCCAGCCTACAAATTTAGCATATCCATTACTTCCAAAGATGATTTTGGTTTATATTCAGTTTCGGCTTTCGGTTTAGTTTCATATATAGACTTACGAACCGAGTTTTCTCTAAATCGAAAAGCCCAATTAAAGTCGCCCAGGGTTAATTTAAGATAGAGTAGTTCATTATTTTTTTCTTGATATACAGTCCCGAATTTATCATAGAATATTTTGGAATTTTCATCGTAATAAGGGCATTTTTTTAATTATTGTAGGGTTTGTTAAAGTTAAAACAAAACCTGTGGTAACTATCCGAAAGCACGCCAATTATACATGCAGTTCGTACATCTAACACTTCCTCAATTTAAACCAAATTGGAAATATTGCCTTTCTTTAAAGAGTTAATTTTAAATACCTTATTAAATTATCAATATACTATATAAAATTTCGATATAATAATAAGTAGATTTTTCCTTTTATGAAGAAGAAATAATTCCAATTTTTTTTTTTTTTTTTTTAGTATTTTGAAATTTGCATATTTGAAGACTTTACTAATGAGAGTTCTCATTTTTGGGGGTGTAATACTTCAGAGCAAACTTGATCAAATATATATGTTAATCCACAAATAATAAGGTTGATTAAATAATTACATGAACTTTTACGTTATCATTTAAACAAAAAATAGTTGTATAATTTATTTATAAAATTAAACAATATCACAAAATATGGTATGCTTAATTTAATGAAATTAAAATAAAGTAATTTATTTATATATGAATTTTCTGCTAATTATCATATCTGGAAAACTAAATGAATTCGAATTTATTTAAATACAAATATTTATATAGATATGCATTGTTGAAAATATTAAGTGGAATTTCTGTTTTGAGAAAAATTTTTGAATCATTAAAAAAATACATTGATCCCATATTCGTAGGAAAATATTAGCAGGCGATAAATCTCCTGTAATTTATTTATATAATAAAAAATTAAACAAAAATGCTATGCATAAAAAGGCAAATAAAATTAACAGAATGTACATATAAACAGTGGAAAAATAAAATTAAATCATAAAGCTAATACTTTTAAGAAAAAACAACGCTATGAAACGCTGAGTAAATTTAGTATGCAAAGTAAGTATATAATTTTTGACTACCAATTTTTTTAATGATTAGATCCTTTACACAAGATAATTAATTTATTTAGCATAATATATTAAATAATTTATTAATTAAAATTCCTGAATACTTTCATTACAAGAAATGAAAAAAAATGTTTCTAACTTTCACATTAACACATGATCTTTGCGATATTTATGGAAGAAAAACGAAAAAGATAGATTGGAAAAATATTTTTTCTCCTACTAGAACTTAAGTATCATAACATTTTCCTCCACCATTATCATTAACGGTTCGTATCATCATTAGGCTAGATAAAAAGATGTTCTGTGTACTTCAAGAAATATTTATGTGTTAATCAAAGCAATCGATACGCAACGAACAAAGTTTTTTAATAATTAATAATGAATAAAATTATTATGATTATAATGAATAATTACAAATTTTTAAATGTTAAAAATTTTTGTTAACATTTATCTAAAATTAATATTTAAAAAAACATTGTTAGCAATTGTTACAAGGTTAACATTGTTACATGTTAAAACGGTTAACAATTGTTAACAAAAATTAATATTTTTTGTAAACAATTGTTATTGTTTTTTTTTTAACAATATTGTTAAAACTTGTTAAGTAAAAAAGCTAAAATGAAAAATATGTTATTAATTGAAACTTTTCTCTTTGTTTTCGTTTTTGTTTTTTGTAAATATTTAACAAAAATTAATATTTTAAAAAGATTGTAACATTTATTACAAAATTAATATTGTAAACAATTGTTATTCTTTAATTATTTTTTAACATTATTGATAAAAGTTGTTAAGTAAAAAAGTTAAAGTGAAAAATATATTTTTAAGTGAAACTTTTCTGTTTGTTTACGTTTCT
>BPLQ01010518.1:655951-687651 GCA_021605075.1 Caerostris darwini | reverse complement strand
AATGAAAAATATATTTTTAAGTGAAACTTTTCTGTTTGTTTACGTTTTTGTTTTTTGTTAACATTTAACAAAAATTAATATTTAAAAAACATAATTAACAATTGCTACAAAATCAACATTGTTACTTGTTAACATAACAATTGTTAGCAAAAAGTAATATTTTGTTAACAATTGTTATTGTTTAATTATTTTTTAACAATATTGTTAAAAGTTGTTAAGTAAAAAAGTTAAAATGAATGAAGTTATTAAGTGAAACTTTTTTGAATTAAGCAGATTTAAGCATTTGTACAAAGCAATTTCAAATAAAATCAATTACTGTGACAAACGCTATTCTTCTAATTATTTATGCATCGTAGATTAGCTAACTTTTTTAAAATTCATAAATTAATTCTTGACTTGTATAATTAATTCTATCAAAGGCAGCAAACATTAATACGTATTTAATTAAAATTAGCAATTTTAAAAATTATTTCAAAAATCAGTTCAGTTAAATTTTTAATGAATCAGTATTCTAACAAATTTATAGTTTCCTATTTTTGCATTACATTTATTTGTTACTACTGTTTTATTAATTTATGAAAATTAAAAGATAATTTCAAAACCTAATATATTTTTTATGCATTATTAAATATGACCTGTAAAATCGAAAAAAACTAACATAACTCGAACTCATAAGAGTAGTTTGAGTTCAAAATAATTCATTTTTATCAAATGACTATTATTATTACCATTTAGTTTTTTAATTTGTATGTATGGGAAATATTTTTATTTTAATCGCATATATACTAGCTTATTTTGCGAAAGTAATTAAATATGATCTCTAAATTTTTGATCAATTAAATATCGCAAATATTTTATTTTTATATTTATTCCTATTTAAAACTAAAATATTTTTTATTTATAATTCTTGATTTGATTAACTTTTAATACTTTAAATTTTTTCGTACACTTTATTCAATTTTTTACCCATAAAATAAACGGGAATTACTTTGGAAAGAGTGGATTAGCAATGTCCTAGGCGACTTTCAACTTTTCTTCTTGGTTTATTAATTTTTAATTCCTTTCACAATCTATTTTTCAATTCCTTCTATTAGCTCACACTCTGTCTCTATATATATCTATCAATCGTTCATAAAATACCTTTTATTCATCCACTCAAGTTCAAATACATTTTTTTAAACTTGTAGTGGATGATGTAGTGATGTAGTTTTTTCAAATATTAATTCAGTAATTAAATTTAATTAATTAATTTTAGTGTTTTTTAGATTTACGTTGCATATATCTACCAATAGATGGCGCCAGATAAACTTAAAAAAAATGAATGGAAATTATTTATACAGGACTTTCTGCAATATAGTGAAAAAAATGTAGGAATTGACTTAAAATTTTTTTTTTATATATTACTTGTTATTGATTTATTTAAATTACTTTCACGTGTGCTTTTACTAAATCCCTTTCGTGTGCTTCTTTTATAAAATCGTTTGGAATTCCATAGTTATTTTTGTTTATTTTTTTAAATTTCTTTTATCCGCTTTTTTATAAAATCGTTTGGAATTCTATAACTTTTTTATATTTTTTATTTAATCTGTTTTCATATTTCATTTTTGAACGATAACTGATGAACATAATTTATTGCCTGAATATGATTTATGGATACTTTTTTCAATTCCTACTATTAGTTCACACTCTCCCCATATATATCTTGTTCAATTTTTCAATGGTTAATAAAATATTTTTTATTCATCCACTCAAGTTCAAATACATTATTTTGAACTTGTAGTGGATGACACTTGACGTTAATATAGTTTTTTCAAATATTAATTCAATAATTAAATTTAATTAATTAATTTCAGTTTTTTTTAGATTTAAGTTGCATATATCTACCAATAGATGGCGCCAGATAAATTTAAATGAATGAAAATTATTTATAAAGGACTTTCTGCAATATAGTGAAAAAAAAAGTAGGAATTCACTTAAAAATTTTTTTTTTTTTATATATTACTTGTTTTAATTTCTTTTATCAGCTTTTTTATAAAATCGTTCGGAATTCTATAAGTTTTTTTATATTTTTTATTTAATCTGTTTTCATATTTCATTTTTGGACGATGATTGATGAACATAATTTATTACCTGAATATGATTTATGGATACTTTTTTTCAATTCCTACTATTAGTTCACACTCTCCCTATATATATCTTGTTCAAATTTTAAATCGTTCGTAAAATACTTTTTATTCATCCACTCAAATTCAAATACATTTTTTTTTGAACTTGTAGTGGATGACACTTGATGTTACTGCAGTTCTTTTCAAATAATGATTCATTAATTAAATTTAATTAATTAAGTTTAGTTTTTTTTAGATTTAAGATTTAAGTTGCATTTATCTACCAATAGATGGCGCCAGATGTAAGAGGAAAATTTTAACTTTATTCATAAAGGACTTTCTGCAACACAATAAAAAAAAAAAGTAGGAATTAATTGACTTAAAAATTTTTTTCTATATTACTTGTTTCAGTTTTGAACGATAACTGATGCACATAATTTATTGATATTTTTTCTTTCTTTGTTTGTTGAAGATTGCTGTCTTGCATTTTGTTCTTACATTAAATTCTAAACTGTTTGAGTAACCTGTATATCGATCCAGCCGATTAAATTTTTATTTAATTATTTATTATTATTTTGAGTTAGGAATTAGGGAATCACTTTCGATTTTGGTTTAACGATAGTGTCGCTCCTGTGACGGAACAAAACCAAGCTAAACTATTGTGTAATTCCTCTCACTTTTCCTCTCGTTAATTTGTTTTGAATGTCATTATTATATTTTTTGTATTCTACGATTGCTTATGTTTAAAAGAAAAATTATTGTCTTCTAGTAAAAAATATGATTGATGATTTAAAGATATAGTAACAGACCTCTTATTATACGACTATGTATGAGATTATCATTAGTTCCTAGTGAATCCTCTAATATAAGCAACACTTGTTCTTAAAAATTCGAATTCGGTTTATAAGAATTTAAACGTCAACAGTGATTAGTGTTGATGCATACATTATTTATTTAAAACTGTTTTACATGGAGTATTGCAAAATAGTATGAATTTTAGTAATATACATATTAGGATTTTTAGAAGATTTGTGTTAACAGAATTAGAATTTTAGAAAATTAATTTAGTTAAGATAAAATATTATTTAAAATAGTTACAAATGTATATAATATATGTAATATAATAATGAATGATTTCAATTGTTTCATACCTCATTTATTACATGTCCCTAAATGTTAATAAAATTGCAATTTTAATTTTTCCTTTTACGTAAAGATATTCAAGTAATTTATATTTCTCTAATTGAATATTTCATTGTATTGATAATAGTAATAGGGGAAAAAAATGTCATTAAAATATGTTGCTTTTTCAAGTTGCTATTTCTTTCTAGATAGATTTGTAAATAAATTGTTTTGCAAAATATATTACGGATAAAAAATGTATCTATATACTGTTTCTTTGTTGTTTTATACGTAGCAATGTTGTTACTACAGCTTTGTTGTTTTATATGTACACTACAGCTTTGTGTTGTTACTTTATTTTGTAGCATTTTTGTTTTTAATAAAAATGTAATAAACGAAGTGCTATTTCAGAATGCTTGCTTTAGTAATCCTTATGATAAAATAAAACATTTTTTAAATCGAAACAATGTTTTTATAAACATCTTAATAAAAATATTTCATATACAAAATATTTTCTTATGATCGTAAGTGCTACGGTGTTCTTCAGAGTAATACAAGCTTTCGACGAAAGGAGTCTCTTAAAACGTAACTTACACAATTATTTTTATTTTGTCAAAGTAATTTATTTATATTCAAAAAAGTAAAATGAAAGAATACAGCAATTCAAAGTGGGATAACTACCAAACACTTGAATAACTAAGGCCTTCAGGTAATAAAAAAAGGTAAACGATTTCGTTTTCCTTTTTATTCTAAAGTACTAAATGTAAAAAAGCATAAAGTGCAAAGCATCAAATTAAAAAGTATCAAGTGAAAGTGTTATAAAGTATAAGTATCAAAAATGTCGTTCCTTGGAAAAGTGATCTTATTAAACTAGCAAGTGAGATCGGTGAAACGATCTCACCAGAGGCCATTGTGGTAAATATTAAAAAGATAATAACAAGTGGTAAAAATTATGAAAAGCAGTCGGAGAAATTAAAACTTCAAAACGAAAATAAAATTATATTCCAAATGCCTATTGAACGGGGTGTTATTACTCCTGAAGTAAATAAGAAATCGATTAACTTAAGAAATATCAACTCTCAGTCTTTCAGATCTTCTTTTTTAATTTTATTCGAAAGGCAGGAAAAATGGTTTATGTTAAAAGAAGACGATTTTGTATTTAGTTTGTTAGAACAAAGACCTTAAGACTTTATTGGAAACAAAGACCTCAGACCCTTTGAAAGTATTCAATTAATAGCCAGAAAATCTAAAGAAGAAATTGGTAAATACGCATTTGTTAAAAATTTATTGTTGAAGAGGTTTAAATTAAGTCAGAAAAATTTCGTCCAGAAATTTTTTTAATCATATTAGGCATTTGAAAAATACGTGGATATATTTCATTTTTTGAAATAAATAATTATGTTAATAAATGGTGGAAGGGATTAAGAATTAATGATTTCGATTCTTTAAAATAATTAATTGTAACAGATAAGTTGGAAAAAAAAGGGTCCCAAACTTTATGCGTGAACATTTTATTGACGCATGACCTAAATATGTAAATGAATTAATTAGCTGGAATGAACGAATGAATTAGCAGGAAAATTAGGCGAATACGAAAATGTTTGATCTGGAATTGAAATAAATAGTGAAAACAAAAGTAATACGCTTGGAGGTCATTGTGATGATACAAAAAATTATTCGTGAATGTCGAATTTTTGTAACTCAAGTACATTTGAGTTTAATAATAAATATAATGAAACAGAAAACTCACCTAAATATAAAGAAAGCTGTAAATTATGTAATTCATCTATCCATAATGAAAGGAGTGAACCCAATGTTTTTCTTGTCTTTTTGCGCATGTTTCAAAAGACTGCTCATATACTATTTAATGTGGTTTAAAGGGCAATACAAAAAAATATTGCTGAAAGAATAAAAAAGAAATTAGCTTTAGTGTGTGTGCGACCTTGATTCTTCCCTAACCACTGACAATGTTACAATTAATAATCGCACTGTCAGCTGTTTGTTGGATGTGCTTCTTACTGTTTATTGAAAGAATTGCTTACGATAAGCCTGGCATTAATATGATGTCTTGCAAAAATATCTTTATTCCTTTGGGAATCAAAAAGGCTCAGTTTTGCAAAGCTTAGGTGCGGCAGTGGTGGATTTTGAAACAGATGAATTAACGGCGGAAAGATATTTCCGCTTTAATTATTCCGTATTAGGCTCAGTCAGTTGATTTATTAGTCGAATGTACTTTTTTAGATTTACCATATAATACGTATATGCTACTGTCAGTGATATACTGCATATCGGTTATGCAAAATAATATTCATTTATTGGATTAAAATGCATCGAACAAAACAGTGTATTATATTGAAAGCGGAGGAAACCATAAATAATGGGCATAAATTTTGTAAAGGGGAAAACGGAACAAATAAATAATGGGTTAATTATAATGCAGGAAAATGAAGGAAAGTTTGATTCATTATTAGAAATAAAGAAAGGTAAAATTATTATGCCGATAATTAATGTTTTGTTGTCAGGAAATAACATTAAAAGAAAATCAAAACATTGCGAAAATGGAATTTGAAAAGGAGATCAACTCAAAACCAAATTTAAAGGATTTTAATTTGCTTAGTGATAATTATTCTGTGGAATTATTAAATATTAGCGGAGCTAATGTAGAGCGAAAGCCAATAACATAAGAATAAATAAAATTTAATGAAAATTTAACTGACCAACTACAACAGGACATTGTTAATTTGTTAAATGGATATAGAAACTGCTTTGCATTAAGCATATCGGAGTTAGGATGTACAGGACTAATAAAAATGGATATTAAAGAAGTCGAGGGTTCAAAACCTGTATACATGAAAGCGAAAAAAAAAAAAAAATGGAGCTATAAGAAAAGCAATAAAAGAAATTGATAATGAGTGGACAGAACTTGGTATTGTGAAAGAAATATGTTTACCATACTCAAGCCCTCTTCTTTTGTTGCTTAAGAAAACTGATGAATACAGATTATAGAAAATTAAATAATCAAACTATAAAAAAAAAAAATTCGCCTTTTCAGAACTGATGTCCTATTGGTGCAGCTACACACTTGCAGTCTGTTTACGAGACTCGATTTAGTTCATGCGTATCTGCAAATCCAATTAACTTACAAGACTCCAGATGTAAAACAACAGATGCATCTTCATCCAATTAAGCCTGGAAAAAGATCTTTTTCAATCGTTCACATGGACCATTTAGGACTTTTCGTGAAAAAGCATAAGAGGGAATCAAGATTTACAAATCATAATTGACAACTTCAATTATGATTCACCAGACTGATTCAAGTCAAAACCACTGGCTCTCAACAGATTTTAAAAGCTTTGAATAACCTTGTTGAATATTTGGGATTACCTGACAGAATCGCAAGTGTGCTAAGCCTCCTGTTATACATCACACCAATTTGAGAAATACTGCCTACGGAATAAATCCCAGCCTGAATTCTCAACATCCTACGGGAAATGACATTGTTGAATAGAACAGTCCTCTCCACAATAACAACATCATGAGAGATTCACGTCATAAAGACTGAGATTTACGAAAAGAAGCAAAAAGAAATTTAAATAATAGAATAAACAAAACCACAGAAACACCTTTTGAAATTCTACATGATTATTCACCGAGATTTAATGATGGAATACTTCGAAAAGTTGCAGATGAAAGTGTCAATGCATGTGCTGATCCAAAAGAAGTCCAAAAACAAACGCTCAATGTAACCAAAAAGAAGCAACATAAAATGAAGGAGTACTACGACAAGAAAAAAATGCCGAACTATCACATCTGAACCGGGGGAACTAGTGATTGTTCGATTGTCCATCAAAATCAATAGAACCTTGCAAAGCTGAGGCAAAAGATAGAGGGCGCTTAATTGTGACTGAAGTCCTCCCCAATGACACTTGCCGACTGACTCAACTGGAAGAAAAGGAATGAGACAGATTCTTTCCACAATAGAGCCCTTGAGCCAATTCAACCATGGCAACCACATACGAAAGATAGTAATTCACTTGAAGCTCAAAAGCATTGGATTCTTTTTGTAAACAATTAAATTCTTCTTGAAGAAACTTTATTTAGACAATAATTATAGGACATTAAAATTTTTATTAATAGGCATATATCCAATTGAAAAAAAAATGTTCCCTTATTATGTGTTGTATTTAACACTTTTATCACCTAATATCTACAAAATGATTATATGTTCAAGTAAGGTAGGTGTTTAATATATATATATACATATGTATATTTTTATATTGTAAAATACAGATATGGTTTTGTAATTTTAATATCACCTTTATTTCTTAAAAAAAAAATGTTTTTAAAGCATAAATAATTAAGGCGATTGCCTAGTTAGGATGCCCGAATGTAAGGTATTTTTATAAAATGTGTCATATTATCAATAGCAGATGTGGTTATTTAAGTCCCACCCCATCTACATCCCTGACACAATATAAGTGCTACAAGGTGTTACATAGTATTGTAGCTTTCAATGCTAACGGAGTTCCTTATTTTGTAAAGAAAGTGATTTACATGTATGCAAAAAGTAAATTTACATGAATGCAATAACTTTTCAAAATATCGTATTAGTAAATATATTTTATTTTATAATTGAACTCTTATTGTATTTAATTGCTAATTTGAATACAAATATTCAAGTTATTGAATATATTTAATGGAAAAGTATTTAAATACAATTCATATTCGTGAACCAAATCTTAATCACAAAAAATCTTTCTTTGAATACAGAAAAATAAAATATAGCGATAAAATAATGATAACAATAAAAGGGAAAGGAAAATAGCGAAAACAAAAACAAACAAATCCCCTTCGCTAAAAAAAAGGAGATGCTTTCAATAAAGAACAAAAACAAAAAAATCTATGACCGGCTTACGTACTGATAGCTATGGTATTGATTCAATAATTTACTACGGAGGCGCAACTATGGGAGATTTGTAACGCTATATGTGTGTAAATCCTCTTTTTCGATTTCTCTCTGAGCATACCATTTTATATCTTAAAATAGTATAAGTAATACTAAATATACTTTATGAAAGGCTACATTATTCTATAATGCAATCTGAATGTGCAAAAGTTTAAGTATTGATTAATTTAAAGCAAATATAAAGAGAAAAAGCACAATATATTCAGCAACAGGAAAAAGTACAATTATATTTGCTACAAATCTTCCAAAAAAAGATGCTTTCAATCAAGGACAAAAACGAAAAATCTGACATTAACTTTCTTACAGTGGCTATGGTTCAAGAATTTACCACGGAGTCGCAAGACTTTAATGGAAAATTTGTAACGTTATGTGTGTGTAAATCCTCTTTTTCATTTACTCTTTGAGTATAATGTTATCTTTAAAATAGAATAAGTAATACTAAACATACTTTATGAAAGGCTACTTTATGCTGCAGTGCAATCTGATGTGCAAAAGGTTAAGTATTGATTAATTTAAAGCAAATTCAAAGAGAAAAAGCATAATATATTCAGCAAGAGAAAAAAGTACAATTATATTTGCTACAAATCTTCTAAAAAAAAAGGAAGAAAGAACAAGAATCTGGGATTATTTGAATCAATAAGAGAAAGAACAGTAGTGCAAGTCCAAAATAATTCAGTCTTAATGTTTGGCCTCAAAATTCACACAAATAGTTATAAATTTAAAAAACATAATAAAAAATCTTCGTGGTGCATTAAAATTTATCAAAAATCAAAGTTAATAACGATAGATCAAAGCCAAAGCCATTTTTTTTCGAATATCACCGAATGATTTTTTGTTGGACTTGAACTACTCTCCTTCGCATCGATCCATTTAAAACCTCTTGCAGGTGTAATTTATATTAATGAGCTCTACAGATTCAAGGCAGAAAATACTCACACATGTAGGATCAAGGGGAATTTGATGATTTCGTTTTCTCTCAAAGGCGGAGGTAAATACAAACGAACAGTCGCTTCTGGAATGAAAAAGTAAATTCTAATGAATCACAAAGAGTTGCCTCTGACAGCAGTTCCTGTTCCGTTATGCTGCGCGCTTAATTAACTGAGATTTTCTTCACCGAATTTTCAGTTTGGGATGAAAGGTTTAAAGAAGCAAGGAGACATTTGGAGCAGTTAAAAATTCCAAAAGGATGATTATTTATTCGTTTGTTAGTGTTAGAGAAAGCAAGGGAAAAAATAATGAAAGGACAAAATGGCTAATTTATTTTTTCACATTCATTAACAATTCCTTTTTTTTTTTTTTTTTAAGAATAATGTTATATTTTTTATTTAAAGAAACATTTGAAGAATGTATTTAAAAAAGTACTAAGTTATTTTTTAAAAAATTATATTCATTTATGACACGAATATAGTGAGAATTTTAGATAAGAAATAGAAATATATAATATAGTGTTAATATGCTATTTCTAAATTAGGAAATATTTTCGAGTTATATTGTGAACAAATTTTTAATTTAAATTTCTTTTAATGATTGAAAAAGAAAATAATGGAATGCTTTTATTAATTTATGTTTCCTATTATCAATTAAAACGCAAAATTATTTATTTTTTAAAATATAAATTTTTGCGTGATTTATTCATTTAGACAGACAGACATGAATACACAAAGTTCCAACATACATAATTAAATTGATTAAGTAATTAATTTTAACGTTTAAAATCAAATTATTTTAAAATTTCACAATCACATCTTTTAAATTAAAGCAAAATTTTAATAAACCATTTAAAGTAAATGACGTTATTAAGAATATAAAAATTAATTATATGAAATTTGTGGGTCATTGTCTCTAGTGAAAATCTCCTCATCTTTTAAAATCCTTAAGTAGAAAACAATGAGAACCTGACGAAAAGGAAGATCCAAAATTACAATTATTTCGGAGTTATCAGAAAGATTAATTTGAGAATTATTACGATTGCAATCATTAATTGTAATCGTAATCCAATGATTATAGTTAGAGATTTACAGGGTAACGAATTTTAGGGATCATTTTTGATGCATTCATATTTTTTAATGCTAGTGTAAAAATTAGCGATGCTTCTCCATATGACAACCTTTGACAAAGCAGATATGTCTATATCGCTTTGGCAATGATTTCGTAGTATCATTTTTAGGGACTTTCTTTACTTTTTAAAGTCCTCTCAAGATTTAATTATATCTCTTGTTTAGTGTTTTCAGTTTATTTCCTTTTTAAATATCCCCACAAAAATAATAATATGGTGGCAATATCAGGACAGTTTGGCATCATGATAAGGTTTTATAAAGTGCACTTTCTTCTAGTTGAGAAATTTTGGCGTATTTTTAGCAGTATACAAAGGTATCGAGTCTCCATGAAAAACTCCATCCTCCCTTGGATGCATTTTGGCAAAATCATTTTTAAAAAAAGGCATTAAAAAGTTTTTGAATGTATTAATTTGAATTGAGTTCAGTTCTTTTTACAACAAAAATGTTGTTTAGTGTTTTTATTTGCAGAAATATCCATCCAGACCGTGACACCTTTTGGGTGGGCTTTCGAAGTTGAAGAAATTAAGTCTTGTATTTAGATCCTTTACTTAGGTATTGCAATTTAGATCTTTGGCTTGTGTATGTGCCATCTGTCCCTCCGAAGAAGCTTGTATAGAGACTACGAGTGCTGTGTAAATTCGTCTTCTCACTTTGTAAATTAAACATGTGGATGATGGCACTCGAGTGCTTACATGCCCTTTTTTCGTTAAGATGTTTTTTATTTGATAGCTTATGACTTCTTGAATTACATTTAAAGGCTTTTCCATAGTTGCCTGTGTTGGAGGATCAACTTTAAAGACTATGTTATTGAAGCAGTGTATCATAAATTTTGCTCAGTTTGTCACCTCGATCTCTTAATTCCGACTTTCCATCTTTTTTATTCAATTCAAGTTTTGAGTTTTAAATCCTAGTCATAATAATCAATATTCCTTTTTTTAAAGTAACTCTGAACCCCTCTATAGCTCCACCTAAGTTAAAAAAAGCTTAAATTTTAACAGATTAAAGTTTCATCAAATTTCTTTAGCGGCATGACTTTGATTAAAATGGCAATTACAAAGCCTAATTATCCATACATTTGACTATAAAATAAATCTATTACATATAGGGAAAATATTTAAAATTGTAACTAACATCAAAAATGACCCCTAAGAATTGTTATTATCCTGTACTATTCAAACAACAAGAAGTCTGAAAAAAAGAGTTCGAGGAAGAAAGACAGTGATCCACTCTGGATGTCAACCTAATAGGACTTATAAGTTTATTTGGAACATTGTATATCCAAAGTCATCATTAGAAATTCTTTAAAAAAACTCGATTAAATTAATACTATACGCATATGATGTAAGAAATTATGTGAATGACTTATGTAATAATACGTACTGTATCCTCCTTTCAAAGGCACTTTAAATGTGTCGATTTGAGGTAGGGCCCTGTTGGAAAGCGATTCCTCCAGGTCGCTATTCGTGTCCAATATTTCAACTGAAGAAAGGAAGATAAAAATTAACATTAGAGAATTATATTCGTTATATTTTGAAATAAAATCTATAAATAATATTTAATTAATTAATTTATTTTATTAATCATAAATATTTTAATAAGTCTACAAATAATTTCTTTTAATTTTAACTACTAGGATGCTCGAATAGGGTTCTGTGGACTTTTGTTTAATGAAGTACTACAGTGACAGTTGCGAAAGTCCGTATAATAGTGGTGAAGGATACACTATTCTAGAAATTCCCACTCGACTACAGCTTTAAAACAGTATTAAAATAGGCTCTTTTAAAATTTTTATTCGTTGATAATTTAGTTTAATTTTATTGTGAAGCTTCCAATGTCGAACAGACGTAACTTTATAAACTGAACAGAAACTTAACCTGCAAGCTCATTTCGCACATTGTAATTGCTTAAATAGAGGAAATGAGAGTTTAAAAGAAGATGAACATCGACTTGTAATGAAGGTCAACTTTTAAATTGATTGGTGAGAGTGAGCAGTAGAAGAGAGGAAAGTATTTTGGCAAAGAATAATAGATATATTTCGTTTGACACAGTTAGTTCAGATAAGTATATTATTGTAAAAAGATATTTCTTCTTCTTCTTTAATGGCATAGCAGCCCCATGGTGGGCCAAAGCCCGCTACCTATTGGCAGATTCTGAAACATGAAATGCTTTCTTTTTACGGGATAGGGTTGTCAGCCCTACGTCCGACGCTATACAGTCATATTAGAGAAGGACCTATGGTTTAAAGTGCATTCCGAACCACTACAAACATCCATGGTATCACTGGGACTGGGACCTAAAACTTGTGGCACCGAGAGCTAGAAAAAGTATATTTAATATTTTAAAACCATGAATTACTCTTCTACAAAGAGCATTTAATGCTGTTTCCTGCTAAAACTCTTTTATAGTATGATGAGTGTAATTATTAATGGTTTTTGAATTTAGTGATAATTAAGGTTTCTCCTTATAAAAAGGTTTTCCATATCTGCATTTTATCTGATTGTTTTAAGGTGTTTTCTGCGGAAAATATGCCTTGTTCACCTTTCAATTCACACTTTTATAATTTTTGATGTACACACTTTTCTTATCAATCAATTTAAAATATTTTAATTGCAAAAGCTATATGAAAGACTTTCCATTGCTGTATTACTACTACTTATACGCTAATATAATATAGGTGAGTAGCTGGCGTATACCTAAGGCATTGGAGAGAGTTTCTCTAATCTCAATCCTAGGAATTCCAGGACCTAGACACTCGAGTATGAAATAGTGTCCTTCGTTGCTGAACAAGGCATTATAGTAGAGGCAGTCCTCATCAAGGCTGCAAGTAAGGCATTTCTGTTCGCGGGGGTGATTGGAAGAGAGGTCTTTCACAGCGTACAAGTGTCTTTGCTCCGGTAGGCCGTACAGCGTGGTTATGTAGTATCTGGAATTATATAACGGAAAATGATTAGCTGTAGAAGTAATTACTTATTAAATATTTGGAAACCATCGATAGAGAAATTACTGAGAACATGCATCGCAGCGTAATAAAAGAAAATTGGTAATAAGTAAAGCGAAATGTGGGAATGGTTAATTGATGTTAATGACAGATTGGCTAATGACGTTTATTGTTAATTAACATTTTTGATGAACACAAACAAATCATTTACAGTACAATATGCCATAAGTTATCCAAATTTCAGAATTCTGTAAAGCTGTTTATTGTTTTTAACTTAAATAATCAATTTATATATGAGTAAATGATGAGAAAAATTGATCATTTACAAAAATTTTAATGCAGGGGAAAAAGTTCAAAAACATTTATAAGAAAAATTAAAATATTATTGTTTCATTAACAATTAAATGAATTTCAATCTTCGAAAATTCATACAATTAATTTTGATATTTTTCAAACATGTTATTATTTTTCTTTTTTTGTTAACTGATCACAAAATAATGAACAGTAACTCATTACAAATCAAGGTCAGAACAAATAAATTATGAATATTTTAGTTTAAAATAATGTAGTTAAATACAAAAAGGAAAATGGAGTTATAATTAATTAATAAAGTTAGTTAACTTTAAATAAAAAGAATTATATGATTTGTCAATCTTTCTTTCACAAAATATGGTAATCCCTAAAACGTTAATTTTTAATTTTGACAATACTAAATACACATTCATGCATTAAGCATGCATATTATTCATGCATTACGCATGCATATTATTCATGCATTACGCATGCATATCATTCATGCATTAAACATGCATATTATTCATGCATTACGCATAATCTAAAAAAATAATATAATTTTAAGAGCAACAACTGACAATAAAGGATCACGAAAAGCATAAGCAAGCTATTCATAACAAAATTTTGAATTTGAGTCATTTTCAATATTAAAGCTATTTAAGTGTCATTTAAAAATTCTGTGGCCCAATCAATTATAGTAACACATAATGAGTTATCAATAATTTCTTATATTTCTCATTACTATTAAGTATAAAGCAAAATTAGTAAAATAAGTACTTCATATAGATATAGCATTATTTAGTAGAAATAGAAAATTAAATTCCTAAAAGACGCATATTATTTCAAGTCACATTAGATAATAATTTAATTTTTGAAAATGTGAATATGAAAATCTATGAATTAATATTAATAATCATGTTTATTAAAAGCTGATTGTTTTAATAATACTCAAGTTAATTAGCTAACAAATGTGTTAATTTTTAAAATAATATTAGCTGATAAATAGCAATGAGAATTATTGTTGATATAACAATAAAAAATTGCAGATGGGAATTTAAATAGCAAGTTTTATTCAACGAATTCATTTTCATTTTTTTAATTTTCTAATTGAGATAAAATAAAAGAAATATAATGAATTATTTTCAAAATTTCATTTCTGAAAATAATTAATCACATAAAATTTTCTAAGATAAAATGTCGTTTGATGGATATTATCTTTATTTTATGATATTTCACTGAGATTTGGTATTTTATGGAGAAATTTTATATTTCTGAAGTTGCATTTAGACGATTAAGAAAATATTTATTAATTAATTTGTGTTAAAAATAATTAAATTATGAACTATAAATAATAAAAAAAAATTGTACCAGCTTTAATGTTTTATTAGCATTAATATTTAAAAATTATAAGAATACAAATTAATAATAAATTAGGCCTAATTCAACAGAACTCCCAGGAAACCTGTCAAATGACGCTATTGATAAAACTCTTTTTATTATTAAAGAGATTATTAATGTCTTTTCATTTATGGAGTTCATCAATTATCTTTACGATAGTCTTCAAAACGCTGAAAAATAAGAAAAAATTATTTTATTTCTGTGCAGCTGTGCTGTTAAATCATCCAATAAATAATTCTGCCTTCTTTGATTTAAAAAAAGGCTCCTTTTTTTTTTAAGGATCGAATTTATCTATATTTGAACACATTGTTTTTATTTTCAATTGCAACTTTTTATTTTGCATTTCCATGTTACTTCTAATCCAATGGATCTCGACCAACTGCAACTCGACTACAACTCAAGACAGTGTAGTCAAGAAACTTCGCTCACCAATCAACTGGTTTCGTAATTCGAGTGAAAAATTTTAAACATTTACTTCAATAGCGGCAATAAAACAATTTGTTTTCTGTTCGTTTTGAACAATTTCACAAACTAAATCGAAAGTGAGAAAAATAATGGATAAAAAGCAATTTCAGGTGATAAAAAAAAACATCCACCTATTTCAATTTGATTTTTTTACAATGTTTTATACCTTAAGTTATAGTTTGCAACATAAATTTTATTTTTAATTTAAATACAAGCTTAACAGCTATCTAATAAATTAAATCTTTCAACATTTCATTTGGATATTTGAAAATACCTAAACTGATGCAATCAAAATTTATTTTAAATTGGTTATTAATCTGAATTGTTTAAAAATAATATAAGTTAATCTGAAACATTAGAGGAAAGTCAATAAAAACTTTTGAAACTAATATTTTATATATGATATTTTATAAAAATGCTTTGTAATGGATCAATAAAAAGGAAACATTTTTATATGAACCTTTATTCTGTTTTTGTCTCACTTAGGCTTACATTTTTGTTCAATAATAATTCATATTTATAAATTTTACATTTTGGAAAACGATGGGATTATTTTAAGATTCCAATAAAAATTATAAACTTAATATAATGAACTAAAAATAATTTAATGATACAGATATTACTCTCAATTTATTATACCTCCTATATTTTCAGCTGACATTTTGCTATTTTTGCTTATTTTAAGATAATCGAATTTAAAATATTTCTTTTATTGTTCAACATTTTTTAGGGTTTTTTAAACTATATTTCACTATGTGATGCAGATATAAGAATATTTTTAATCTGTAAAATACCTAGTTAAAATATTTATGCTGCCCTGCAACAGAATAAATTTATTACAATTGCACAATCTTGAGCAGATATTTTTCATAAAATAAAAATTATTTTTAAGAATTAAAAATGCTAACCATACTACCCCTTTTAAACATTTTTTTCTAATCATACATAAAAATTAATATTAAAAACTAAATAATTATAAGCATGCAATTCAAAACTGAATAATTATGATTGTTAATACATATGAAGGCGTACATGAATTTTTGTGAAATTGTTTGAAATTTTTGTGAATATATGAGAAATAAATAGTGAAAAAACTGTTCAGTTTCTATATTCAAATCTTTTCAATATAAACAGAATACTTTCAAGCATATTTTTAAAAGCATTGCTTAAAATGAAATCCTTCGTTAAAAGTGTAAATTTAAAATTATGCACTCTTACTATGCATAAAACAATCATGAATATTTTAAAACGTGCAGAAGCTTTTACTGGGTCGTAAAAAACATGAATAAAATCATCAAACATATATAAGTAATATAAACGCATTAGCATATTTTGATTTTACAAACTAGTGATAGTAATAGTTAGTTTTATTATGAGAAATATTTCAAATAAAATGTCAGAACAGTCATTATAGTTAAAAATGTTGTTTTAATCCAGTATGTATAAAAATTATAAGGATTATTTTTCCGCATGTTATTGGTTTTCATTTTGAATACTTGTTTTAAATATTACTATTAATAACTACGAACACTGGCTAATAAACGAGAAACCAATGCATTTATGCAAAAGTTAGTTACAGTCATGGTTGTGGAAAATTCGATGAGTATTCGGTCCACACATTTACGGAACAGCGAACTTAATCTCTTTTCGGGTGAGAGAATCGGATGGTGATCATCCTTGTTTGTAGAAAATCTGTTTCGAGTGAACATGTTTCACCCATCTACAAGCAATCAAAGGATTGTTGGTTTCATGACGTTCCAACAGCCATTCATAAAAGTGGATTTGTCGTTGTAAGTAATTTTGAAACAGCCCTTGCACAATTATGTAGTGAAATGTGTTTGACCCCTTTTCTGTTAATTGTTAATGCACAGTATTATTACTCGTATTAAACTATTTGGTTAGTGCACATGTGTTCACCTTCGGATTTGCTTCAATTATTAGCAGTACCAAAATTTCCATTATTTGTTAAGTCCGTCTTTGTTTTATTTAATATGGTGCATTTATCTTTGAAAGGAATATTTCCAATATTTCTCAGTTCAACTAGCAGGACGAATCGTTGAACGTAATTTTGAAACAGCCCTTGTCCGAATGAAATGGGTTTAGACTTTTTTTTCTGTTAATTGCCATGCACAGTATTATTGCTCACATTAAACCGCTTGATTAGTGTATGTATGTTCACCTTCAGAATTGCTTCAACCAGTTGCAGTACCATAATTTCCATTATTGATTAAGTCCGTGTTTGCTTCATTTAATATGGCACATTTATATATTGGAGGAATATTTCCAGTATTTCTCTGTCCAACTAACAAGACGGCATTTATGTTGGAATCAAGGTGTGTTTACTGATGACAGACACATACCATCATAGGTTTTAATACATTGTAACTACATTAAACACAGATAAAAATTTAGCCCTATCCATAAGTGAAATATATTAACATTATGCAAAGATACATGGTAGTTCAAGCGACGCGAGCCAAACAACGGCAGAGCATTTGTACAGCGTACACACACATATCGTCCATCTCTCTTTAAACTGTTCCCCTTTCGCAAGCTGAGTGGAGCAGTTTTTTATTATTAAACTTTTTGCTTCTGCTCCGTTCTACAGTTTTATATGATTTCAGTAAAGCTAATATTCCGTGTAATGGATGCGATGCAATACATTTTCCATTCAAATTGTTCTAAAAAATTATGCGCCCTAAAGATATGGTTCTATGGACAACTTTATTATTTATTCCGCGTGAGGACTTGAATTTATATGGCATCGACCGAATACCCTGTAAGGATATTCGGAAGGCAAAACCTACACAAAGAAAGAAAAAAAAGTAAGTAAATATGGGATATTCTATTTTATTTTAAAGAGAAATGTAGTAGAACGTGGAAAGTTTTCACCCTTTAGAAAACGACATATGTTGGGGTCCATTTAGAAGGAAACACAAATGCTACAATAATAGTAGATGTCACTGAGTTCTCTTAATATTGTATTACCTGATCTCGTATCACTGAGTTATATCAATGGTGATTAAAAGTTGGAACTCGAACCTAAAGATTTTGCCCCATAGAAATAATTAAGGATCGAAAAAAATGAATCAAGATCATGATCGTCGTTATCGAAAACGGATTGTGCTGCAGAAAAAGATCCATTGTTCCGCAACGAAGATAAACCTAATAAGGAAGAAATGGACGGACGTAAGCAGTTGATGACAGATAAGTAATCTCTAATTTCTGCAGGGAACACCAGAGTTCACTTACAGGTTAAAGACGTAACTGAACATCAGAGGATTGGAAAAAGATAATGATGTCAATCAGATGATCGGCGCATTTTATAAATATCCACACATTGTTTTGTACCAACCGAAGGCATAGAGGTGATTGAGAATTCAAGGAACCCCTTCATTTATATTTACAGAATTCAAGGATCCAGTGGGCATATTTCGCTCGAAGTGTATTCTGATGATTTAGAACTGAAAGATAGACAGTCTACAATTTGATATTTAAAACATCTCGGCAGATCAAGTGCATTTTATAGCGTTACATTTTTTCTCTGAAGTTGATATGTCTTTGATGGTTGACAATATAATCATCTATGGAGCTTGAATGGTAAAAGAGGAGGTTATATCATCAATCGATATCGGAACATCAATATAATATTCAATATCTTCCATATGTAGCCATTGCAAAGTAAGGATTATTTATACTTAAAATAACATCGGAAAAGTATTCAATGTACAGTAATTTAACGTTAAGATGCATTGGATTTTTGTATTTTCTCTTGGATAAATATACTTGAAAGGTAAAAGTGTTTACCTTTCAAGTATATTAATTGTTTTGTATTCAATTGCTTGTATTTTAAAAAAATTACAATATGATATTCAATATCTTCCATATGTAGCCACTGCAAAGCCTGGATTATATATACTTTAAAGACACATTGGAAAAGCCAGTCAATTTACAGTAAGTTAATGTTAAGATGTATTGGATACTTGCATTTTCTCTTTAATAAATATACTGGAGAATTGTTTATAATCTATGCCTAAACGCAAACTTCCTGTGCAAAAACATATTCAATATAAGACTGTTCTCAGGTTTATAATTGTCAGTGTGTGTATAATATAGAAATTTTATAATAATTTAAATTCGAATTTAACATATCTTTGAATTTTACAGACATAATTGTTGAACACTGTTAAACATTTTTCTAAATTTAGATGGTAGACATGAAAATCATTTATTTTTTACTTTGAACTCCTGATGGTAGAAATATAATTAATAAACGAAGTTTTTATTACTTTTGACAAATATCAGCCAAAATCTATAATAAAAGTGACATTCCTATCAAACATTTCATGCAAATACAGGCACACAAGCACTAATCGTGAGTGAAACAAAAGCAAGATATTGAGAAACCATGCGTGCAAAAGAATTCTAAGGGAAAACAAAAGGATGCGAGGGGATGGGGGAGGAGCTTGTGCGGGGGCGAAAGGACCAATCATGCGGATGATAACGGCAGAGAGCTCACACGGAATGATCCTCCTCGAGATAGGCCAAAATTCGAATGATGTCATAGCTGCCATGGGTCAAGAAGTCCTTGCGGTCACTCTGCACAAAACACATTCACTTTCCACACATGTATGACATGGACACAAATATATATGTACAACAACAAATGGTAAAAAAGCACATCACTTAAAACTGGACAAAAACAAAAGAAAAAAATAAGGCGCTTCATACTTACTACGGACATGCACGTGTTACAACAACAAACAATTTTTCGTACGATAGACATGGTTCAGCACAGATTTACATGATTTAATTTTAATGGGTAAATGTAATGGTATCTAAATTAAAACGCTGAATGTTTTCAGTGCAATTGAAATTATTTGTTCCTAAAACTATTATTGGTGTTGTTAAAATTTTATTCAAAACGTTTTTCTTTCCAAGATATATTTATATTTTTGCACGTAAAATACATTTTAATACTTGGACGTTCGTATTGAATTTAAAATTAATGGCCAATGTCTTCAAATGTCAAGAGATAAATTGCCTTTTAAAAATTTAATACATTTTTAACCTTACACTTTTTTAAGTCAATTATTTTTTGTACAAAACCAAAATGATTAAAACGTATATAGTAGTTTTTGTAATTCTTCAATATTACTAAAACATTTCTGGAAATATTTAGTAAAAACACATGTTTTTTTTGTGTGGTTTTAATGAACTAATAACTTTTTAAAAAGCACCATTTTTTTTGACATCAATAATTCGAAAAATCTGTAGTTGAATTTGATTGGATATTCAACATAAATTGGTTAATGTGTTATGTATTTTTCTTTCTTCCTTAACTATACTATGCGATCCAGCATAATATACACAGCTCTAAATTAAAACAAATAATTTTTTGAATAGTTTTTGCATACAAAATGATGTAATTACATGTATTTTTTACATAAAAAAAAAAGGAAATTTATTTTATTTTTATTCTTCATCAATTTTTTAATTCATTTTAAACTTTCAATCAAATGTTTTTTTTAAGGATGTAATGATTGCAATATTGAAATAGAACTAAGGAAAATATTATTTCTAAATATTTAAAAGATTACATATACAGGGTTCAATCACAAGGCACGATAATGATTCTTTTGTTGATGTGACAATGGCATACTTACAGCCATGTCGAAAGCAGCGACGTGCCTGAAGTGTCCGGCTTTCCCGTCGGCTACAGGCAACCTGAGGAAGTAGGAGCGTTTGTCCTTGGAAAACACTGGAGCTTCGTACATGTCGACCCAGCCAAAGTTCGTGTCCTCCTGGCTGTGCTGCAACACACAATGGGCAAGAAACTCATCACCACACCTCTGTATTGACAGTAAAATACGATGACTAATAAATAATATAAAGACGCCGATAGTATTTTTGCCAATTTTTATTCGCCAATATAATTTTACCGTATAATTCAAAACATTTTTCAGCAGTTTTATTGTTTTTCAATAATGAAGAGAAGGAAAGGCAAACATATATTTCTACTTTCAGCCGAAATAATTACTAATTTTGAGCAAAATTCACTTTAACAAAAATATACATTGGCAACTGTAGCTGCAGTTTCTATTACCAAGAATATAAACAGAAAAAATAATTGAAGTTTGGTATTCATTAACATAAGGTAAATCTAAATATTATTTACGACCTAATGCTATCAATACATGTGCTAAATAATTTATTACAGATTACAATTAACACAGGAAAGAGCATATTATATATATAAGCCACATAATGCCTCACAGCATTTTGAAAAGAAAATAATAGCATTGCAACTGCATGAAAACTTATAACAAAAGACATAAACATACAAATGTTATCCATTAAACGCTATCCTTTTAAGTAAAGTATTCACAGATTAAGAGTGCTTTATGATAACAAAAGAAAATTGAAATAACGGTAGCATTTGAGAAGATTATTTAATAAGATCGATTGTTACTTTATTATTTGTTAAAAGAAACTGCATAAAATCTTTTTTTTTTTCACGAAAGCGGACGCATCGCAATTGATGGAAGTTTTTTAATTAAGCAAAGTAGGAAAAGTAACAGACAAAAACGGCTTTTTTTAAATTTTTGCAAAAAGTATTAGTTTTTCAGTTGTTAATCGAAATGTTTTTTGCGATTTTCAGTAGCAGCTACGAAGAATCCGTAGTAGTTGGGGTCTTTGATATGATGCATTTTACCTAATATTTTGTGTCTCGCCACTGTAGTACATCATTCTGCAATTTATTTTTGACAAAAAAAACGTGCACATCATTCTTCGTCTGTCTACTGCGAATGTTCGCCAAATAGTTTAAAAGGTGGAATTAAATCGTCTTTATTTTCTTCAAGTCAAACCAAGGGAATTTTTACAACGCGTTTCTTAAAAGTGAATGGTTTTGACCTCGATATTAACAGGGGGAAATATATTATGAAAAATGCGTCTGGATCTTGATTCTGTTGAGTTTGCTTAATGATTCTTTGGAAATTTCAGAATCGAGAGACATTTTGCCGATGGTTAAAATATTTCAAAGAGAACTTGTTAAGGAAGGAAGATAATTCATAGACAAGAACACAATTTAGCATCACTATTTTATCAAAGTCATAATATTATCATCGTTACTGAAGGTCCTAATAAGATGAAAATCACAGGATTTGGCCAGCGAGGATAAAACGAGGGAGAGCTTCCTAAACATTTCGAAAGTAGACTTTATTTTCTGATAATACAAAAACAAATCCAGGACAGACAAAAAAAATGGTAATATATAGCTTACGAAAGCTATGGTTGAATCATGGATACAACAATAATATAATATCGAGATCATTGAATTTATTCAAAATAATTTTCGATTCATTGAACATCATTTTAAGCGTTTAGATTTAAATGACTCAGCCAAATTGCTGGATTGTGGTGATTTAAAAAGATTTCCCAGTGAAAAATTGTAGTGTTCTCTCAGAATCATGTCTTCAAATTTTGGTTCATAAATGGTTCAGGCCAAATGATTCGGAAACTTAGCAAAATAGAAAATTGTGGCAGTTACATTTTATTTTATCTTCCTGTATGACATATATAATCATCATTTTTGGCATTTGAAGTTATAGGCTGTTTTTCCTTTTTTAAATGCATTTTCAGAATTTAATACTAGCTTTATATTTGGAAATTTTAAGTTACATTTTAATATTTTCATTAAGAATTTTATGATTATTAATATTCTTAGAACATAATTTATTATTATTTGAATTTTGTTTCGTTTTTTTAATGGTCGCGCAACGGTTGCTAAAATCAGATGTAGGCAAATTTTGAAAATATAATATTTAAAAATAGATACTAAAAGTATTTGATATATTGGAATAAGATTGTTTTAAATTTAAATGCGTGTGACTCAATTAATACACTGTAAGGGAAGAGGAAAAAGTACGAATTTCGAATATTACCCGTCTTTCAAATTTTGAGAAACGAATATATATTTCAAATTAGAATAAATATAATATATAATATTTTAATTTTATTCCCACTAAAAAAATTACAATCTATTTTTTTCATTTGAGCAAATGCGAAGTTTATGTAAAATGTCATCTTCCCTCTCAGCGAAAGAGAAAAAGTGACAGCAATGTCCTACTCAGTTGAAGGACATGTACTATTTAACGTGTCATTCCAGTCATAGACATGACAGCTTTTGGTTTCGCATTGTTTGCCAAGTATCTAATCAAGTATCCTTGGTACAGAAACCCAACGAGCTATGCTTTAAACCTCATTAAATAATAATAAAATACATTATAAAACATAGGATGCTTCAAGTTTTATTATAAAAAAAAGTCTTGCCAATATTAATATTGTTGTTATTTATCTTGAATGTTGTTGTTGTTGTTGTTGTTGTTTCTTATCCCACTTGGCTGGCCAAGCCCACGAGCCCATATGGACTCATGATTGAAGGGGAAGGAAGCAGCTTCTGTTGTGATGGAGCACCCTTAGGTAGAAGCCTGACTTTTGCTCCGTGGCGCTCTTACAGTCATAGGAGACCGGGACCTACGGCTTAAAGTGGATTCCGAACCACTACAAAACATCCATGGCACCGCCGGGATTCGAACCCGAAACCCGAGCGCCAGAGCGCTAGACACTCGGCCATTCAGGTCCCAAATTTGCCAACGGCACGCAGTGTTCCCAGGTGGTCACCCACCCAAGTACTGACCGCGCGCAATGATGCTTAACTTCGGTGATCTAACGAGAACCGGTATATTCAGCATGGTACGGCCGTTGGCTATTTATCTTGAATGAAACCATTAATCAACATAAAAAAGAAATACCTGGTTTAGTTAGAAGACAGCGAACACAAAAACGAAGCATAAGTTTTTCTAATCCAAGCTCATGGATCGTGCTAAAATGCGCAACTGGGCTGAAGTTCAAATGTCCTGGTAGTGCCCACTGCAATTAAGGTTCTCTGTAAAGGCAATATTCTATCCTCATCGCATATTAGTGAGTTGTTCTTGCTATTAAAAACTAGATGTGAATAAGATATGTGGCATACAAGGCTCACTGATGTTTACCTCTCCCTCCCCCAAAAACAAACACCATGGGTAAACTCAACACCATGGGCATACTCAAGGATATTATGGTCAATATTAGAAATTCACGTTATAGAGTAATTATTTTCACTTACTTTGTGGCACATCCATCCACTGTCACCAATCTGACAGATGCTGACAATGGATGAGTTTTGCACTCTTCTCAGCCATATAGCCAGAAGTCGCTGATCGTCAATCCACTTCACTGCGGTCAAATAATAATCACTGATGGGAAAGAAAAAAGTGCACAGGAAAATTAAGATCTTGCTCTTCTAATAAAATGAAGTGATTTTTTAGTTAGCCATATTGAAACGTTAGCTTTACATGTTGCAGTAATAGAAATATAAATTTAGTAATTACATTTTTATTTTGTGGTTTATTATAGAACACCATTATTTTAAGAGTGAAAATATTTTATGCTGAACAAAACACTACGAAAATAATTTGCACAATGGTTGAAGAAACTATTAAAATGTATGTAACAGAGGACGAAATAAAAAGGCATTTATTACAGTGCCAAAAGACAGTTGCGCTTGTATACAAGATGAGGAAAAAATCTCTGATAGTTATTAAAATGGTTTAACAGATTAACACAGCTAATTTAAAGAACTCATTTTTATTCATTACAACTTAATGAAAAATATATCTAGATACAAATAGAAATTACGCCAATATTAATTATGAGTTTTGAAAATGATATCTTTCAAATATGTGTCCTCCGTTCCTACATTGCTGGAGTCCATTAATGAAACTTGGCATAACTTTTCACTGAGTTTTTCTATTATAGAGGCTATTTCACGATTGTTATGAAAGTTCTGTACATTTTTCCGATTGAAATAAAATTAAAAAATTAGCCAAAAATATATTTATTTAATCATCAGCATAGTTGACCATTCTTTTCAATGACAATTTAACCAAACCAAAAGTAATTCATTGTTTTAAGTAAAACCAAATAAATTTTGTAAAAAAAAACAGTATTGAAAGACTAATCGGAAAATGTCATTGAACAAAAAATAGTCGACTTTGTTGATGATTAATTTTTGGCTAAGTTTTTTAAAAAAAAGTATCTAGCTTCATTTCAACTTCTTCTCTTGAAATCAGTTTAAGTTTTAAAAAATTATCATGTGAAATTTAAAAAAGATGGTAATCTGTCAAAGCAAAGTTGGAGATTGTGTTGGGTGAATCAAATCCCTTAAAATTAGCTAAATTGTTATAGAAGGCTCTTGGCAGGTGGGGTTTGACATTGTCACGCTCAGGAACACTCAATTTTTTTTTTGTTTACCCAACCAAGACTGCTTTTCCGGCAAAAATACTTTTTAGTTGCTGACAATAAATTTCAGCATTTGTTGTTTTGTAGTTATCTAAACACTCATAATAAACAATTCTTTTTATATCCCAAACTATGTTCTAAATAACCTTCTTTTGGTGGAGACTATTTCGAGGTCATTTGATGGGCTTCAAAATACGGTTATGTCAATGTCTTTTGCACTTCACAGTATGAAATCAGAGGATTTACCGATATTTTAGACATTTAATAGTTAAATGGATGGCAATGTTTGCTAATAATGTTTTGTGTTAACTATCCATCAAAAAACGGATAGAACTTTTGTTACAACCTGATGAACACAGCAAGATCATTGACTAATTTTTGTTATCCGTTTTTAATTTTGAAATTTAAATTTAATTTTTACTTAGATTTATTATTTTAGCTTTCATTTATAACAATTCTAGAAAAAAATTTTCCTATTTTGAATTAAATTAAATGAAAAATATTTCAAATAATGAGTTAAACATGTTTTATTTTGAAATGTAAAATTACTTTCACATAGATTTGAAAAAGTACGAAAAGTCTGAATGCAGAAAAAAAATGGGAATTAAACAAAATTAAAATAATTTTTGAACCTATGAGGAAGGCTGTCTTCACACTCGTTCTAAACTCACTGATTTACATTTTTCTTAATAACAAAAAACTAATTTTGTAGTTTACATGAACACTTACTGATCTTGAATATCTTTAGGGGGCATTACTTCTTCAGTTACAGGAAACGGCTGAGTGAAATCTGCGACCCATAAGCTTGCTTTTGGATTTGGCCTTCCTGGCTGAAACAGCACATGATTGACAGGTTAATTAACATGCCAAAAATATTATTTTAATCATCAATACATACTTTTTATAAAAAATTAATAAAAACTGGGTTTTAAGGAAATTATTATATGGAATTTAAAAAGAACAATAAAAAATCACTGAGTTAATGTTACGCAATTTAATCAAAACTTAATGTACTATTTTTTCATTAGATGTTCATCATTTTAAAAATATTATTTTTTTTAAAGAAAGGAATCAAGGGATTTTCTATTAATTAATAATATATAAATAATTAAATGTAGGATTGCATTGTATAATGAATGATAGGTATTGTATAATTAATTGTAGGTAATTGTATAATTGCTAACTATATAATTAATTGCAAGTTGTTCTATTAATTAATAATCTATAAATTATTAATTGTAGGACATAAAATACTCTTTTGAGATTTTGATACAATACAATTACCATACACAGTACAATACAATTTATACAATACAATACAATTTTAAAAATTTCGTAAGAGTTTTCCGGAAGGAAATCATTTTTAATTAATTGATTTAGTTAAATCAGTTACAGATATTGCACTTTTAATATGCCAAATATTTGTGAGATAAATTAAGAATTGACAATTCATTAAGACAATACCGCTAACGACTGCAATAATTAAAACAATGTAACTAATTGCTTACTATGATTAAATTATTGTATATTTTTCCGTTTGGATATTAAAATCATAATATAATCATTAATGACTATCAATAATGATTATATAATGATATAATGATCTACGTGAAATAATTACTTCGCTCTATTAAAAATCTAGCTAATTATCACGAAAACCTTAACAATACAATATATATTGGTTTTTATGTAGTTCCACCTTCTATGAGCTAATACTAATCTATATAGTTACGAAAAAAACAAACTGTAGTTTACGAGCTACATGACACAAAAAATAAATTCAGCATTTATAAAAATTCTAGAACAAAATAGTAAAATTTAATTATATATTAGTGTTGGCTTCTTTTTCCGTTCTCTTAAATAAGCACACTTTCAGTTGATATATAAGGTATTTATTCACATTCCAACAATACGCATTTTTTAGCAACTGACCGCCAACTACACTCGCGTTCCTTCTTCTGCCCTTGCTGTTACATTTTTCATCCCCGTATAAGCATTCTCCTTATATGGAGTTACAGGAGGAGGAGTTATGGCAGAGCCTCTTGGTCGTGGCGCCATCTATTGTCATTTACAATGACAAATAGTTTACATTAGTTTGACAGCAAATCTGAATTTAGTCTTTACTACACATTTTGTTATTTTGCAAATAATATCTAAATCTACAATGATAGTATTAAGAAATCCATATTTTAAGGAAAAAAGTTTTTGAATTATACAAGTCTGTAGTAAATGAAAAATTTGGTTGACAATTCAAACCGATGACATACAAGCTTAAAATATTTACTAAACCATATCCTTCTAGACCAGGGGTGGCCAACTCGAATGATCTTGCGGGCCACTTTGGAAATGTATCCTAACTCAGCGGGTTGCATATGAAATTATATATCCCCATAATAGATTTAGACGCACTATAGATATTTTTATGGAGTGAAAAATTGAAACATAAGGAGTTATTAGTTTTGTGTTTACTGTTATTCTTGAATGTAAACATAGATAATATAATAATAATGATACTAAATGCACATTGTAAAGAAATACATAACGCTAAACATGAAATCATTAAAAATATATAAATGTAAGTGAAATAAAAAAAAATTAAATTATTTAAAAATATTTATTTTACTAGTGAAATATTTGTTATGTTTGAGGGTGTTTTGGGTTTGGTAAATTTCATTTTCGAAAAAAAGGTTTCGCAGGTGTAAGTTGAACCAAAAGCGCTAACAACTTTTTGTGCCAGATTTCTCAAATTGAAAAATTTCTCTTTTGTGACGTAAGTGTTATAAAAATCTATTTTTGATTCTGATGTTTCAGAAATGTGTTTTAATTCAATATTGAATTGTAAGTCAACCATTTCCACTTGGAGATATTCTGGTACCAACTCGATTTCAACATGAAAGGGAGATGAATATATTTCAGTTTTGTTGTATTTGTCTAACTCTAAATTACTGAACCAGCTTTCAAAAGCAGCTGTAAGTTCTATTTATATTTCTTTTGCATATTTGACATATTTGATGTAATTTTGAATATATTAATGCACAAATAACATATTTTTTTTAATACATTGGTTTTCACTACTTTGGTCAGTATAAAATAAATATATTTTGTAAAAGTGTGATAAATGTCATGGGCCGGAAAAATATGCAAGGCGGGCCACGGATTGCCCACCCCTACTCTAGACTAATCGAGATCTGTTTCTTTAATAAGAGCAATAAGCGACTTTGAATTAAAAATCACGCAAACCATTATAGATATGGGAAAACAGAGAGTTTGATTATTATTGATATTATAGTTCTTTTACAAAATCCAAAATAAAATTTTAAAATAAATCAATCAAATAAAAGTAAAGTTCCGAGCCAAATAATGTCAATTTTTGAAGTTGAATACTATTATTATGGTTAGGTAGTATTCCTTGATCAAAATTCTAAAAGGAAAAATATCTTAAAAAATACAAACAAAAATATAATTAAAAGAAATTTTTGCCAGATAACAAGATGGGAATTACAAAACATTTTTGGGGACTGGAATTCACTGAAAAAAAAAATTAGAATAGCAGGATGGAAAAACCCAGGAAAAGAATTTTATTCAATTTAGCCATGATTCTCTTTCAACATTCCGTAAAATTTTGAATTTAAAAAGATAGTTTTGATTCTAAGAAGTTACGAAAGAATCCTTATACTTTGTAAGTATGAGGATACAGGGATAATTAAAAAAAAGAGGGACGAATAATTTTTTATAAATTCCGAGAGACCATTGAGTAATTTGCGTTAGAGGGCTATCAAGTATGTTTCTTTTATGCACAGGATACATGTGTAATTATCAGTTTTGTATCATTTTCCTTCGTATGACAGAAAGTTACAATAACTACCATAACACAAGAAGCTTGATATGCAATGGCTACCATTATTATCTGGAATTGGAATTTGGAAGATCAATATCCATCATTATTAGAATTTGCTTTTTCCAAGCAAAAGGCCATAATATTGTAGTGTGCAGATTGGGAAAGCAGATTGTAACCGGGTGTGGTTGGGTTGAGATATTTGAAGCACAGGTTTGAGAACTCGCAGCTTTATTGACACCCGCATTAATACCATACGAATAAAATTAGAGGCATATAATATTTAACACATTTAAAGACAGATAATTATAGATTCATGGAAGAACTCTACTTCTAAGTCGAAAATCCGAAACTCGGCTGCGCGCAGGGTGCACGGAATATATTTCCTCTCCGGATGAGAGTCGGTAGGCCAACTAATACGCCAGGATGCGCTAAATGCATTCCTCTCGATGTGAGAGACTATAAACTAAACGTTTCTCAGCAGGAGCGCTGCTTGGGTTGTACGTCTTATCAGTTGAGAGTACCAAGACCGACTGATAATTTCTCCTAAGCTCCACAAGGGGTGCTCTTTCCAGTGTGTAGGAAGATGCATGATTATAATATTCGATAAATTCATTATGCCATTTAGGACACGAAGTAATTAATAAGGGAAAAGTGCAGCTGTTGTATTGTTCAGACGATTCAAAATTTTCAAATTGAACTATCCGATTTGCTTTTATAATAAGAACTTGTACCTAGTGTCTTCAAGTTTTTCCTCGCCTGGAGAAAAACCTTAAGCCTCGACCCTCTCCTCGAATGATTTGTTGATATTGAAATGTTAAATCATCAGTATCTGAACTGGCTGAGCTCCCAAACGATGTAATTATACGAATCACTGGAATTGAATGAATTGAAGTGAAATTGTAAATTACTTTTGATACCAGAGGTCAAATTTACTTAGGAAATGAAATTTGTATCAAAAGTTCTTACGGGTGAATGCTCACTACATGTTTGAAATGTTTAAAGATATATGTTTAATTATGAAAATATTAAAGAAATTTTGTTTCGATTGTCTTGTTTATTTTTATAACCAAGAGCACTTATGCTTGAAAAGCTCCTCGTTTTAAAGGTTTCGTAAGTATCATTCTTTTTAGCTTTATAAGTAAGGACAACAACTAATTTAACTATACATATCTTTACCTACAAATCATACTTAATTATATCAATATTCTTATATGTACGCCTTGCTCTTATCTAAATTTATGTTTGCTTATCTTATATTACGTTAATGTACCTAATTATTTTATTTTATAACGATGCATTATTTTATTCTGCAACTACTTTATTGAACAACAGTAATTAATTTTATTTATAAATTAGTAGGAAATTAGCTGACCACATGAGAGAAAGTAGTATTAACATGAGAAGATACAGTATAACATAGTATTTCTTTATTAATCATCCGTTTTTTAGAAATTCTACAAGTTTATATTAACTTATCCTATTAATTTATTATACTTTATATGCTTAATCCTATTTATTTTTAATGCTTTATATGCTTAAAACTAAATTTCATAGCTAAAATTTCGTAAAAAAATTTAATTATACAAATTGTTAATTATTTATTAGTTTTGAAAGTAAGAATCTTACATTGTTTATCATTAACCTTAAGATAATTTCAAATGGGGTTCGAAAATTTACATAGTTAAATTTAGAAATTAATTTAATTAACATGAAGTGTATATGACATTATGACCAATTGTGACACGTGTTTTCTCAATAATAAACAACCTAAGATTAAATAATATAACAAGTACTGAATATTTTGTATTAAGTTTAAGGAATATTTTAAATAGTATAATTTATCATTAAAAATGTGAACTAAAGAAATGAATATATAAAAGTAAAGTAAAACGAGAATAAAGTTTGTTTCTTTTAATCCTTAAGTAATGCATTTTATTTAAATCGAAGATTTTCTTGATTTGTATAAGAAACTCGTAAAAGCAGAATAAGCTAATATGAAATCTGTTTAAGAAATAACAGCAAATAGTGAAATCCGAGAGCATTAATTCTTAAAGAATTCTATCAGAAGGGAAATCTGTAAGAATCGCAAACGACTTTGCCAGAGAGAATTCTCATTACAAATTGCTTGCTTTCAAAAATATTATCTGAAAAAATATTGAATCATGAATTTCCC
>BPLQ01010518.1:639866-655941 GCA_021605075.1 Caerostris darwini | reverse complement strand
AAGATTCGCAAACGATTCTGCCAGGGAGAATTCTCATTACAAATTGCTTGCTTTCAAAAATATTATCTGAAAAAATATTGAATCATGAATTTCCCGTTATTTTAAATTGGATTTTGTGATAATACGAACAGGAACAGTGCTTTTTTTACCAAACGATTTTTTTTTATCTTGTAAAAATTATCGTTTGTTAAAAAAAAAAAAAAATCATAAAGGAAAAAATAGCTTCGTTTCGAAAGGAATTGCTTCAGCATTTTTTCTTTCAATTCCCTGAATTTAATTCAATTTATTAAATTATTGAAAGATTAAGCGGAAGATAAAACGTTATAAATTTGTTTTGAGCAAACATATGAAGAGAATGAAGAGGTACCTTACTTAACGATTGTATTGATTACGCACGACTTAATATCATACTTTGGAAATTAAGTCTGAATTTTTCTAGTTTTAATGACACAATATAGATTAGAATGTCAGATTTATTCAATTTATGCCCATTTGAGATAAAAAGACAAAACATATGATGTAAATAGGTTTAATTGCTAATCACCGTGCCTTAAATAAAAATAATCATTTTCAGGTTTACTCTAAATTGCCTTATTTCAACAATAAATTAAATATCATTAAATATTAATCTTTTAAAAACCAAGAAAAGTTAATGGAAAGGAAATATATCATTTAAAAAAAAACTAATTTTATTAAAAAGACAATTTTAATCTCTAAAATGTTTTAGTCTCAATTAAGGATCATTTTCGTATCAATTCAATTATGCTACAGAATTAAATTACAGATTTATTCAATTTATGTCCATTTGATATGAAAAGACAAAAAATATGATGTACCATAAATATATTTAATCGTTAAACATTCTGCTTTAAATAAAAATAAACGTTTTCAGAGTTACTTTAAATTACAGTATTTCAACTACAAATTAAATACCATTAAAAATTAATTTTTGGAAAATAAAGAAAAGTTAAGGAAAAGAAAATAGATTTAAAAAAAAAAAAAAATTATTTAATATGAGTTATATATAAAAATTGGGACAAATAGTTCTACACATGTTTTCACAATAATAAACAAACTGGGATTAAATAATACAAGTATTCAATATTTGGTATTAGGTTTAAGGAATAAACCAGGGTTTTCATAACAAATACTGAAAATTCTTGATAATTCATTACAGTAAAAAATGTGAGGTAAAGAAATGAATAAATAAAAGTAAAGTAAAACTAGTATAAAGTTTGCTTATTTTAATCTTTAAGTAATACATTTTATTTAAGTCAAAAGATTTTCGTGATTTGAATAAGAAACTCGTAAAAGCAGAACAAGCTAATATGAATTCTGTTTAAGAAACAATAGCAAATAGTCAAATCTGAGCGCATTAATTCTTAAAGAATTCCATCGGAAGGAAATCTGTAAGATTGGCAAACGATTCTGCCAGGGAGAATTCTCATTACAAATTGCTTGCTTTCAAAAATATTATCTGAAAAAATATTGAATCAAGAATTTCCCGTTATTTTAAATTGGATTTTGTAATAATACGACAGGGAACAATGCTTTTTTTGGGCATACGATTTTTCTTTATCTTGTAGAAATTATCGTCTGCTTTAAAAAAAAAATCAAAAAGACAAAAATAGCTTCGTTTCGAAAGCAATCGCTTCAGCATTTTTTCCTTTTAATACCCTGAAAAGGTTTAATTCAGTTTATTAAATTATTTGAAGATTAAGCCGAAGATAAAACGTAATAAATTTGTTTTAAGCAAATATATGAAAAGAACGAAGAGAAGCGTAACTTAAAGATTTTATTGATTACGCTTGACTTGAAAATTAAGTCTGAATTTTTTCTAATTTTAATGACACAAGATAGATTAGGATGTCAGATTTATTCAATTTTTTTCAAATTATGTTTAAGATAAAAAGACAAAAATATAACATAAATAGATTTAATTGTTGAACACCGTGATGTACTTTAAAGTATAATATTTCAACAATTAAATATCATTAAAAATTAATTTGTTTGAAATGTTTACAGATATGTACATATATGAAAATATTAATGAAATTTTATTTCTGCCGTTTTGTTTATTTTAATAACCACGAGCACTTTTGTTTGAAAAGATCCTCGTTTTAACCTCAAAATATGAGCATCATTCTTTTTAGCTTTTTAAGTATGGGCAAAAATTATTTATTTAACTATATATACCTTTACCTACAAATCATAATTGATTCTGTAAATATTCTTATACATACATAGGGTTCTTATTTAAATTTAGGTGTGTTTATCTTATATTACGTTAATGTATAGTAATTATTTTATTTAACAACAATCTGCTTAAAATTAATATGAAATTAGCTGACCACATAACAGAAAGTGTGTTTCACATGAGTACCATAGAAGCAAAGTATAACAAACTACTTCTTTATGAATCCATACATTTTTTAGAAATTCAATTGTTATTTTTCAATTAACTTATCCCATTAATTTAAATCTAAACTATGCCAAACAAATATTAATTAATTGTTTTGATAATTGGTAATTTTGATTTTATTTTTAATACTTTATCCTTGAAACTAAATTTCATAATTAAATCTGTGTAAAAAATTAAATGATACAAACTGCATCATTTATTAGTTTTGCAATTAAGAATTTTACATTAATTATCATTAGATTTAAGATAATTTCAAATGGGGTTTTAAAATTTACATGCTTAAATTTAGAAAACTTATGAACCATATATAATATTATGATCATTTGAGACAAATTACTCTATCCATGTTTTCTCAATAATAAACAAAATAGGATTGAATAATATAACAAGTATTCAATATTTTGTATTAGGTTTAAGGAATAAATCTGAGTAAAAAAAGTGAGCGAAAGAAATGAATATATAAAAGTAAGGTAAAACGAGAATAAAGTTTGTTTCTTTTAATCTTTATATAATACATTTTATTTAAATCGAAGATTTTCTTGATTTGAATAAGAAACTCGTAAAAGCAGAACAAGCTAATATGAAATCTTTTTAAGAAATAATAGCAAATAGTCAAATCCGAGAGCATTAATTCTTAAAGAATTCTTCTATCAGAAGGAAATCTGTAAGATTCGCAAACGATTTTGCTAGGGAGTGTTCTCATTACAAATTGCTTGCTTTCAAAAATATTATCTAAAAAAAATATTGAATCATGAATTTCCGTTATTTTAAATTGGATTTTATAATAATACGACAGGGAACAATGCTTTTTTTTGGCAAACGATTTTTTTTTATCTTGTAGAAATTATCGTTTGCTTTTAAAAAAAAATCACAAAGACAAAAAATAGCTTCGTTTCGAAAGCAATTGCTTAAGCATTTTTTCCTTTTAATCCTCTGCAAAGATTTAATTCAATTTATTAAATTGGAAGATTAAGTGGAAGATAAAACGTTATAAGTTTGTTTTCAGCAAACATACGAAAAGAATGAAGAGAAACTTTACGTAACGATTTTATTGACTACGCTTGATTTAATATTGTACTTTGAAAATTAAGGCTAAATTTTTTCTAGTTTTAATGATACAAGAAAGATTAGGATGTCAGATTTATTCAATTTATATACAAGATGAAAAAAAAAAATTGATGTAAGTAGATTTAATTGTTAATCAAATGCTGTACTTTAAATTACTATATTTCAGCAATAAATTAAATATCATTAAAAAATAAGTTTTTAGAAATAAAAGTTAATAAAAAGGAAATGTATCGCTTTTAAAAAAAAAATAAATTATTTAATATGAGCTATATATAACAATTGGGGCAAATAGTTCTACACATGTTTTCTTAATAATAAACAAACTGGGATTAAATAATATAACAAATATTCAATATTTTGTATTAGATTTAACGATAATATTTGGCTTTTACAACAAGTATTGAAAAATCTTGATAATTTTTCACAGTAAAAAAATGAGCTTAAGAAATGAATATCTGAAAGTTAAGTAAAACGAGAATAAAGTTTGTTTATTTTAATCTTTAAAATGTATTTTATTTAAGTCAAAGAGTTTTCTTGATTTGAATAAGAAACTCGTAAAAGCAGAACAAGCTAATATTGCTAAATCTGTTTAAGAAATAACAGCAAAAAGTCAAATCCGAGAGCATTAATTCTTAAAGAATTCTATTGGAAGGAAATCTGTAAGATTCGCAAACGATTTTGCCAGGGAGAATTCTCATTACAAATTACTTGCTTTCAAAAATATTATCTGAAAAAATATTGAATCATGAATTTCCCGTTATTTTAAATTGGATTTTGTAATAATACGAAAAGGAACAATGCTTTTTTTCCCCAAACGATTTTTTTATCTTGTAGAAATTATCGTTCGCTTTCAAAAAGACAAAAATGGCTTCGTTTCGAAAGCAATTTCTTCAGCATTTTTCCCTTTTTATACCCTGAAAAGATTTAATTCAATTTATTAAATTATTGAAAGATTAAGTTGAAGATAAAACGTTATAAATTAGTTTTAAGCAAACATATGAAAAGAATGAAGAGATACGTATCTTAACGATTTTATTGATTACGCTTGAGTTAATATCATACTTTGGAAATTAAGTCTGATTTTTTTCTAGTTTTAATAATAGGATGTCAGATTTATTCAATGTATGTACATTTGAGATGAAAAGGCAAAAAATATGATGTAAATAATTTTAATTGCTAATCACCGTGCTTTAAATAAAAATAATAATTTTCAGTGTTACTTTAAATTACAGTATTTCAAAAATAAATTAAATATTGTTAAAAATTAATTTTTTAAAAATAAAGAAAATTAATGAAAAATAAATATATTTTATAAAAAAATATTTTAGTTAACAGAAAATTTCCCTCACTAAAATTTTTTAGTCTCAATTAATGATCATTTTTGTATCAATTCAACTATGCTATGGAACATGCAACATCTGATTTTAATAAAAATTTATTTAGTTAGGTAAGCTTTAATGCTGATTTCAAAATTATGATATTTTTGTAAGAGGTTTAGGAATTCGAAACTTACTAGGCTCGAAAATTTTTTGTAATGGTGCTTTTTTGCCCTCATTTTGAATGATACATCTGGGAACACGTATCACTTGAATTTCTTTCCAGTTTGTTCTACAAAATTTATTTTTATTACTTTGAACAAAATGAATCTCCATTAAGATCATTTTCAAACATATAATTTTATTACAACATTTTCTGAAATCATTAAAGTTTTTTTACAGTAAAGAATTGAGTAACTCCAACAATAAATTTTTTTAAATTACTCATCTTAAATTTCATTCAAATTTCATATACAATTAGCTGAAAATTATGTTTCCTTACACGAGAAAAAAATTTCAACAGGTTATTTAAAGACAATTTTTAAATCAATTAAATTTTTCGCCAAAAATATTCTTTAAAGTGATGTTTGATATGTAGCATATCAGAGATGCCTAAAATATATTACCTTATTTTAGATATGAACTTGAAAATCTTTTAAAAATACAAAAGGCATTTCTTAAAAGGAAAATTTTGAATATCAGTATATTTTTCAGAAAAACTTCGATATCAGTATATTTTTCGAAGAACTATAACAGTTTGTGTAAGTATCTTGCATAGATGGTCGGATGATCTGATGGTAGACTTTTACCAGAACGCAGATGTAAAGGAGATTTAAAAATCTTTTTCAAATTAGTCTTTTCTTACTCGAATTGGATATCATATCGTCATTGTCATACATCCTCAATATCATATCGCCATCTCTCTCATTATAATATGCTTAACTGACGTCATTTACTTCTTAAGTACATACTTCTAATTGATTAAATGCTAATTGCGAAGGAACGGTGATTATGATAGTATGTGTACGTATGTCGCATAGACGGTCGGATGGTCTGAAGGTAGTTTTTCTATCAGAACGCATATATGAGAGAGATTTTAAATTTTTTTCAAATTGATCTTTTTTTACTCACTTCCATTGAATATTAATATCGTCATCATCATACATCATCAATATCATATTGCCATCTCTCTCATTATAGTACGCCTAACTGACGTCGTTTACTTTTTTGCATATAACTAATTGATTAAATGCTAATTGTGAAAGAATGAGCTTCTTTTTATTTACTGATTACATTTGCTTAATATCTCTGCCAAAATTCATGTATGCGCATTTTTATTTCCAGTCTATCTGAATGAAGGTTCTGTCTAAGTATTGATATATAGATCTGATCGTTTCTGATTTAAAAAAAAAAGACAATACAAAAAAAAACTTTTTGACAAATTAATGTTTCCCGTATATTCGTTACTTCTTTGATGCAAACTATAAATAGTTTAAGGAGAACATTTAGATACATCATTAATAACATATCATTAATAGTCATTAATACATCACCATCATCATATATCATTAATATCATATCGCCGTCTCTCTCATTATAATATACCTAAATAACGTCATTTGCTCCTAAGGAACATACTTCTAGTTGATTAATTTCCAATTGCGAAGGAATAGTGGTTATGACAGTTTGTGAAAATATGACGCATAGACGGTCGGATGGTCTGATGGTAATTTTTTTTACCAAAAAGTAAATGTGAGGGAGATTTAAAAATCTTTTTCAAATTAGTCTTTTTTTATTCGCATTGGATATCATATTGTCATCATCATAAATCATCGATATCATATCGCTATCTCTTTCATGATAATATGCCTAACTGACGTCATTTGATTTTTATGTATATACTTCTAATTGATTAAATGCTAATTGCGGAGGAGTGAATTTTTTTTATTTAATGATTACATTAGATTAATATAGCGGCCAAAAATCATGCATACACATTTTTATTTCCTTTATTTTTAAATAAAGATGCTCTCTGTGTATTAATATATAGATCTGGTCATTTCTGATTAAAACAAAAACAGCATCTTAAACTTTTTTCACAGAATAATGCTTCCCGTATATCCGTTACTATTTTGATACAAACTAAAATTGTCTTAAGGAGAAGATTTAGAACCGACGAGTAGATCATATAATACGAATCACAAGAAAACTTCAAATTAGTGGCTAAAAACTATAAAATCGAAGTGCAGAATCACCTCAGACAAGTTGAAACTCACGTTGAGACAACCAGGAAGAAGAAAAAGATAGAGATTGCCTCTCTTCTAGTAGGATAGAATTCCTTCTTCCTCAGATAGAATTCGTCTTCCTTCTTAAAGAAGAAAAGAATCTTCTAAACGCAGAACTGAAAGGCTGTGGTAAGACAGTTGGGTATTACATTTTGGAAATGAAGTGAGAGATTGATGAAGGTCTAAATGATCCAGGATAGTGAACGGCATGTCAAATCCAGTGGATTAATTAAACGTCTAAGACAACAAGCTGGCCTTTTGCAACGACTAGACGCTGTAATTTGATAAACTTTGAAAAGAAATTGTGAGATTTTTAAGTTTGTTGAATTAGTAAGCCTTTTAGAAATTAGTTCTTCAACCTTTAAAATTTCAGGATAGAGAAAATATTTACATAATCGAATTTATTACATGCTATAAAATCAGAGTCGGAAAACTTTCAAAACATATTTTTAAAAGAATGCATATTTTAGCAAAGTTTTATTGAGCATTTGATACTTTTAAAAAAGTAAATATTGTAATATATCTAATTTATCCATCAAAATTTTAGAAGAGTACAAAATAAATTAGTACTGCTAATTGGATATTTTGACAGAAAAGTTTCTGTACTATTCATTTAGATCTTGTATAATGTATATTTTAATTAGAAAACATTAATTATTTAAACTGTCACAATTAATGAACAGAAAGTAATTTTGTTATTTTAAATGAATTTCTATTTCCTATATTAAAAAAAATAAAATTATGTTTACAAACTGTATGAGCATTCTTTATCGTACCTCGTCAGGGTGTTTAGATACAGGGAGTTTCAGAGGAGATACATTATCCATTGATTTAATCTTTCACATGCAATTCTTCAGGTTTTAATTTTAAATATGAAATTTGGAAACTAAAAAGGATTTGATCATAATTGCTTTTTTCCATACTGTAAATAAGCTTAGATAACTGTCATAAAATACACTGAATTATTTAGTGTTAATCGATCCATCTTAAGAGAGTTGTTTGATTATTAGAAGAAAAATAATTATTCTACTGATCTTATTTCATTGTGATCTTACAAGAAGCAATACATAAAAGCGAACATAGATATATTAGTTATTCATATTATTAACCAGTTAATCCATTATTAATTAACAGCATAAAACATCGTGTAAACTAAACACGAAAGAAAATCTGACATTAATTGAAATAAACTATATAGTTAAAGCAATTATTTTTTTACATTCGTGCAAATACAATTGATAATGTACTAAAATGATTGAAGAGTTAGTATAGAGCAAAAAATATTCTGTTAATGTGTTTTCTGGTTTGTAAGTTGCCCTTCGTATCAAATATATTGGAATTTTGAGTAATCTCAATGTCCATTTATTTCATTTATAGTATTGTGAAAAAATAAATGCCAACCTTTTATTGCTTGTTTGTCCTTACAGGAATAATTTTTTTTTAAAGTTGCAGGATAATCAGAGACTATTTTCAATGCTTTTTCTGTGATAATATTGTGCTGAAGTTCTATCTCGTTACGATTTTGCAATTTTTTTGCTCTTAAGTTTTTAAACAGAAACATAAAAAACTAAAAAACATTTTTCAAACCTAACTACTGTAAATAAGAAATTCACTGTGAATTCAGAAAATCAACACACTGAATTTCTTATTCAGGTTTATAGTTATAGTTAGGTTTGAAAAATGACAAATGAGTTCAACCAAAAGCAAAAGTTTACAATTAAGAAGAATCAGTAGACTTAAAATCCACCAACGAATTCGTGGAAGAGGAATAATGGTTCGAATTTGCTGTACCTTCAGCATTGACCTTTTGAAGTGCAGACACTTTGTAAAACGGTGAACCAACTTCGCACTTTCCTTAATTGACTCGTAAAAATATAAATTTATCTTTATTTTCAATAAATATTTTTTGTAACCTTGATTTGTTTGACGAAATAAATTCATTTCTTACCCTTCAATGTTTTAAATAATAGCTCCATTGCAAAATTAAAAGAGTAAAATAAGTCAAATGATTTGCAGATAACTTATGTATTTGATAATAAATGACTACTGTAACCGATCTTTTTCGCATATGGGGCATCAGCTATTGCATGGCCTCAACAGGGCTCTCTTTATTCAGAATGATTTTACTCAGTAATAAGAAAGTTTTGGTGTGGTTGAATGTAACACCTTTCATTTTCTTTGGTAATCAACTTTAAGGTTTGTCCTTTTGTAACTTAATCTTCAACAAATAATTGTTGCATAACTTTTGCCCATCATAATTAACAATATCTTCCCTTTTCATGCTACATCTATGAAATCTCTGATAGACCCCATTTGAATGTCTGATAGAACCCATTTTCCCGCTCTTTTTTAAATAAAATGTTGCACCTCACCTTCGGATACCGGAGCCTGATTGTCTGAGGATAAACGTTTGTGCTGTCTTCGTAGGACCCGTACCAAGGATACGTCATGACGTCCACCTGGGTGTCGTTGAATGCAGCGTACGCCAACTTTGTTCCATCCGGCCCCCACCACAACGCGTTATTGCTGTGAAAGATCTCCGCTGAAATGAGAAAAAAGTTAACATAATTTTTTAACAAAAAGTTAATAAAGTTAATTAACCAGTTATTGATCATGAAAATTGTATAAATTTTTAAATGTCATATTAAAAATTAAATATTTCAATCACAGGATGTTTGATTAAGGTTCCTAATCTCCGTTTTCGACTTTTGGAAACCTAATATTTTTTTTTAGAATGTATGTGTTATGTTCACATTTGTGAAAGCTAATTTTTCAAGCAATTATATAAGATCATAATATCAAAATTTATATTTGTTTAGTTAAATAAAAAGTATTTGAAATAAATTAATAAAAATTTATTCGGAATAGAAACAAATTAATAATATGATTTGAAAATAACTTATAAAAAACCACAAGTTTGAGAGAGAAAAAGAGACGAAAGAAAATTTTGATCGGAACACCGTACATAATATAGAACTGTATCACACCTCTCTATATTCTTATCATAAATCTCTATTAATTATTTATGATGATGTAACACAAAAAATTAACGCGAAGGAAAGAAAAAAATTAAAAATTGATATTCGCTGCATCTTTTTAAAGACAAAAGATCAAATATTCTTTGGATCTTTTGCCTTTAAACAATTCAAAAACACTTCAAATGCAGAAAAATGCGTCAATAATTAAGAAAGAAAGTTTTTTTTTCAAATTTGCCCAAAATTGAACGCATATAAATATATTAATTTGTTTTTCGTATGATTTATTTATTTTCCATAGTTATCCAGATAAACAACAGTTAATTGAATATTGCAGCAAGATGTCAAACATATTTCAAGATTAACCTATTTACCATATCTCTATTAATTATTTGGGATGATGCAGAAGAATAACAATACCACAAAGGAAACAAAAAATGACGAATTGATACTCGCTGCATCTTTTGCGTTTGAGCAATTCAAAAACACTTCAAATGCAGAAAAACGCATCAGTAAGTAAGAAAAAAAAAAAAAAAAAAAACTCAAAAATTTACTCAAAATGATTTGAATGCATATAAATATATTCATTTCCTTGACATATCCTTTATTAATGTTCTATAATTATCCAGATAAACAACAGTTAACTGAATATCGTAACAAGATGTCAAAGGACAGAATAAACATATCTACCATAATTTTCCCTTCTTAATTATCACAAAAGATGCTACACTGAAATGGCAAATATAATGAATGAAATATCATTAACCAAGAAAGAAAGTCGTTCAAGAATCGAGCATTAACATTAAAGAAATATTAATAAAATCTTTTTGCCATTTGATGTCTAGGCAAATTGCCAAAAATATTCTAGTTTACAGAAGAAAGTGTTTTGAAGTTATAATACAACGATGTTTATAATGTTAGAGGATAATAATTGTATAATTTTTGTGTTTCGAAAATTCATTATGATGCATTTCTTAGAATGTATATTGGATAAAATGTACTATAAAATTTTCACAATAAAAATAAAAGGATTTTGTCTTATGTAATTGCAATATGTTTTTATTTTTTGAACTCTTTTGATCCAAATAGGAACATGTAACCGATTCGTAACTCACTGATAGCATAGCAGTTATTGTGATAGCTATCACTTCAGATACGTATTCATTCGTGTATTGCGTTCATGTGTGTATTGTCCTTTCAAATATGGCTCCAATTTGCCTTTTCATTATTTTATTTAAAAAAAAATTAACACAATTCATATATAAATCAATAAAAATCTATTATCCATTTATAACGCAATTTCCAAATCGGTTTATACCGATTCCAAATGAGGTGTTGCCTCAGACAATTTCAATTCTAATCTGACGTATTCCCCATCTGATAGGGAAGATAAGAGTTATGGTTTCCCTCTTGTAGGGATTATCAAGTACCCGTGACTCGAATTGCCACAGTTACTGTGGAGGAGGTCTCAGATTCAAACCAGCTGGCGGTATCCATTGTAGTCATTGCCTTCAAAAGCAAGGAAACTCGTTAGTGATTGCAACAAGTTGGGTAAATTTGTTTCACAGCGATGCCAAGATTGCCTGGTAGGATTTTTTAAATCAGGTTTCTCTTTTCCAATACCACAGGCAAATATGAGGCAGTTACCTCTAAAAGTCCTCCATTCTCATCACCTGTCAGTCAACCATTCAGGCATACGTAAATGAAACACGAAGCCCACCGATGTTTGACAAATAAAAAGGAATATGCGATATATCACATCGGTGGCAAGAATGTCTGATAGGAATTTCCATCAGGTGTTTTCAAGTATTACATGCAAATATGAGGCAGTTACCCCTAAATTTTCTCCATTCATCACCTGCCAATCAACCGTTCACCAATCTCACAGACCGTTGTCTTATACATAAATGATACCGTTCTATTATATATAAATGATACATGAAGATAAAGATGTTGAAAAAAAATGGGATAATACACGCTACATAGAAGTAAGAGAAGTAGGGGGATGTAGTAAGATTTCATTGATGACGTACTCTACATTCACAAATGGAATGTCTAATGTTGACATTCTTTCACAATCTCCACGCGATCAACTCATTTGATTCCGTCCATTGTCTAACGTTGACATTCCATTTGGGAATGTAGAGCACGTCATCAAAGGAACAAATGAGTTGATCACGTGGAGATTGTGAAAGAATGTCAACATTAGCTTGGTATCTACATTCATAAAATGCAAATGTGTAGGCAATTATGCCTGAAAGACTTTCTGGAAGATAATATTTTAATTTTACTTCCAATGTATTCTTTTTGTGTACTTACTAATTTTTCAGATTTAAAAATATTATTAAGAAATAACTGAAACGTTAATTTAAGGAAAGTATGGCATGAATGAAATTATTCATATTTAAAATATGCTATAATTTATTTATCTAATTTTCGAGTGGTGGACTTCATTAAATGATTAATTTAGATTTGGCTGAACACACTTTTGCAACCTGATGGCCAATTGACCAACGCTCTGACCTTTGGTACCATAGGCTTTAGGTTCGAATCCTGGCAGTAGCATGGATGTTTGTTAGTGGTTCGGAATCCACGTTAAACTGTAGGTCCCAGTCTAATTAACCTAAAGTGTGCACAAAATGACAGTAGAGGAACAAATCAAACGAACATATTTATTAATTTTAATATGTTAGCCAAAAATAAAATTTTCGAACCAACTTAAATTATTTTGCTTGAATAGAAAGACTTTTTTAATCAAAAGTAAATTCAGAATAATAGAGAGTGTTTGCATAACGTACTTTTAAAATACGGTATTCTTTTCTCCCCGGCGCGCATGCTCATAGGAAATTGCGCATGCGTATCTGTAATAATGTTTCCTATGACCATGCGCGCTAGGGAGAGAAAAAATACCGTATTTTTAAAGTACGGTATGCAAAAACTCTCTATTATTCTGACTAAACTTTAATATTAATATTATATTCAGATTAAGAAATGCTAAGTGAAGCACTGTAGAGTTTTAATGAAATCTTTAGAAATCATAAAACCATTCTTATATGAAAATATTTAAAAGTGTTTATTATGATATTTAAGCATTTAATTTAATTCATTAATTTTCCAAGTAATCATAGTAGAGATGAATCTACTGTAAACTATAAATAATAATCGACGAAAGTACTATCTATCGACGGCAGTATATGCCTTTTGCTAAAACAAGGAGAGATTTTAAATTCATGGATAAAATTATTGCTGTGTAGCTATTCAAATATATTTTAATGAATTATTAACAAAGATAATAAAGTTTTAATGAAACAGAAACTTTACTAATGTAGCATGGCTCTGATGCGGAAACTTTTAAAAAATATGGATATTGCTTATATGCTTGAAAGAAAGAAATATGAAAACAAAATCGATTGTATTTATTTGAATTGAAGCAAAGCAATTGCTTAATAATTCATACATATAAAATATTTTTCGCGGAATTTGTTATTAAATTCAGGGCTAAATATATCTAAAAATGAAATTTAATACATACACTTCACAATATATCATTCCAGTACAGATTATTATAATTTTTGAAAATAGTGGTGTTGTTAAATTAAAATAAAAATTAACTAAATCATCTCGCCCACTAATAACCAAATCTTCATAATACAGCTAAATTAATATCAACTGATAAACTTTTAAACTAAACCATCAATTGCCGATAGGATCATCAATATCCACGATATCCCACTAAACTAGTCCCATCTAAATTTAATTAAATTATACAGCTGCGTTGCGTTCTGCAATAACTAATATACATATCACATATTAATTAAATATCACAACATTATATATAAGCAGACAGTATAGTTTAATATCCAAATTCTTGTGAGAAAAATGATTACTACACATTCATAAAATATTTAATCTAAAAAAAATATATGCATAATTTAATTAAGGTTATACAGAAAAATTTAACGATAGCATATTATTATTTAGCAGTAAAGGGTCCCTTGAGTATGAAATCGTAAAATCAGAAAAATCAAACATTAATGAATGAATAGGATTCATGCAAACAATATTTATGATTTAGCAAATTAAATATGTAATAATATAATTTTTTGAATATCGGCCATTAACTTATTCCAAAATACTTAAGCTCTATAAATTGTACATATTATATATATATATATTATTTATATATATATATATATATATGTACAATTTATAGAACTAATTAGTGAATAAGTTTAATCACCGATATTCAAAAATTGATATGATTAGGGATTTAATCTAAAGCATTAATTATTTTATTTATCACTTAAAGACTACCTTAATGCTGTGCAGGTCCACTTTAGGATTGTTATGGCATTAATAAATTCTGAATTTTATTATTTTTAAAAAAACGACTATTGTGACACAGATTTTTTATCCATAAACAGGAATTGCAGTTAGGAACTCTAATTGGTTCCATAAATTTGCCATAGGATGGAGCTTTTGAATTGCGCCTTTTTTCTTTTGTTAGCAGACCACCCAGACCAACTTGTTTGAAGAGTTTTTTTTACTGTTTTACCCAGTGACAAATATCTGTCGGCAATTTTTTTTAACAAATAAATAAAAATTACAAATTATAACATATTAAAAATTTGCATTATTCTAGACATAAAACGTGATGTAAAAATGTAAAAATTTAATTTAAATAAGAAATTTAATTCTGGATAATATGACGGCACGACAAAATACCGTCAGTGATAAGTACTTCATGCATTTTACTGTAGTATAAAAAGAAATTTTTCAAATACAGACCATTAAAGGATTGGAAATAAACTAAATTTTAAATAAAACATTATCCTATTTACTATTGACGCAAACTTTTAGTATTTCCTATTTTTTTTACTTAAAAAAATAGCAATAAATACGATTCGAAATAGAAAAAAAAATTTCTTGTCCTACCATAATTCAAAACTTTTAAAAAAAAGTAGATTTCAGTATATTTTGCTAGGGAAAAAAATATTATGTGTTTTATTGGATAAGTTGTTTAAATCTTACTACCAAACAAAATTTTCAAAGTTTATTTAACGAAAAAAATCTTTATCCCAAAAAATATTTCTACCGTGTGACAGAAAGAGACTTTGGCTTGAAACCATTCATCTTTCCTTTTGATGTTTCAGCACTTCTGTGAAATGCTATGCCCCCTGCACATTGAAATACGCGACTCCAAACTGTCAAAAGCTTGTTAGAATCCTTTAAAAAGGAATCCCTGTTCCTTGAAGGAGATTTGAGTTCTGTTTGAGTTTTATTGGATGACCTAGATGTATTCACCAATGGCGAAATGATACGTCAAATCCTCGGCGGTAACATAAGCGATGGAAAAAAAAAAGAAAAAAATATGAATCCGGTTGGATATGGAATGAAATGGATGCTGCAGTTTTCAAAATATTTGTTTGGAGACGCATTCGATTTATGATTTGTTTTCGTTTTTTTATGATGGAAGTTCAGTGGTTTGAATTTTTTGGGTGCAAAGCTAATGCAAGAAAACGACGAATGGATAAATGTGTAAATTTTTTAAAATGAAATAATATTAATATAAACAAAGAATTTAAATTTAAATCATTGAATTTTGAAAGAAAATGACTTTTAATAATGTTTTTCATTGTGTGATTGGAATAATTCAATAGTGTTTTAATTGGTTGTGACAAATAAGATTGCCAAATATATTTAGTGAAATAGTTTAAAACGTCGGGCCTGATGGCTGAGTGCATGGCGCTCGGTGCCAAAGACCTCGGGCTCGAGTTCAGGCGGCGCCATGGATGTTTGTAGTGGTTCGGAATTCACTTTAAACCCTAGGTCCCGGTCTGATGTGACTGTTGAGCGTAGGGTTGACAACCCTACCCAGTAAAAAGAAAAACAGGATAAGTTCTCTCGTAACTTGCCAGCGGGCAAACGGGTTAGCCCCAACATGGGGCTGCACCACAATGAAGAGGAAGTTTAAAACATATATATATATATATATATATATATATATAC
>BPLQ01010516.1:0-13659 GCA_021605075.1 Caerostris darwini | reverse complement strand
AACATATTGGAAAATATCGAGCAAATATTTCAGTCTCCTCGCTTTTATGCAATTTAATAATAATAATAAAAAAAAATGCAGCGAACAAGAGTGAGTTGGAGCAAAATTCAAATATTTTAGACCCATTAAATTTGACACACTTTTATATCATTGCTATTTTGCATACTAACCAGTGATCAGAAACAAAAAGAGAATATTAAACATATTGGAAAATATCGAGCAAATATTTCAGACTCCTCGCTTTGATGCAATTTAATAATAATAATAAAAAAAAAAATGCTGCGAACAAGTATGAGCTGGAACACAAAATTGGAGTTTTCATTAAAATAAAAGGATGAAAACTCCTTTTGCCCCCGCTGCTTTTCGAAGACTTTCTTAGTCGGAGAATTATGGACTCTCTTGTCACTCTTTCAAGCTGTCAAGTAAACGCTAAATAAATTAGATTCTTGTTCCTCCACGCACCACGTGTGACAAATTACCTTGCCGGGACAAATTCAAACAACCACGTTGTAATTTGACAAATTGGTATGTATTCAAACAGCGCCAAGTGCGAAGGGGTAATTCGGGAATAAATCTCATTTGCTGCCAGACACTTCGAAGCCGGCCGTGCAGAAATCTGCGATGCCTTCAATTTTGCTGCATATTCGTAATATCAAAGGAATGGAGAAAATAGAAGTTTGATTTCATGGTGTTTGGAAGTTTATGTCTTTCCATTCTCTTTCCCTAATGGAGTTCTAGCGCAAGGGGAAGTGATTGTTTTCGTGGTTTTAATATAAAACAGAGCTAACCCAAAGGGAGTCAGGAATATTTATTTGACTGTTGAATGTACAGTGTTTTTTTTTTAATATACAGTGGGTTTTTTTTTTGCAAAAAAAAGAGAACTTCTCTAAAAAGTAATAAAGTAATTTTATTTGTAAAACAGATTTTAAATGGTTAAAAGATTTCTTATACAATAAATATTTTGAGAGGTTGAATTGTTAAAAGAAGCCTGGTAGCCGAGTGACCAGCGTTCAGACGCTCGGTGCCACAAGTTTCGGGTTCGAGTCCCGGCGTTACCGTGGATGTTTATATTAGTTCGAAATCAGCTTTAAACTATAGGTCCCAGTCTAATATGGCTGTTGGGCGTAGGGCTGATAAATCTACCCTATGAAAAGAAAAAAACCTACTGCCTAGAAATCTGCCAGCGAGCAGACGGATTTGGCCCATGGAGCTGTTGAGCCAATGATGATGATGATTTCTAAAAATATTTACCTCGTGAAGATTTTATTTGTTAAAAACCAGTAAAGAAACTGGCTATAGAATACCAGTATTTCTATAGATTTAATAATTTTAATATAATGATTTTTTAAAACTATTTTTTTTTGTAAATAAAATAATGTAATAATCAGGCTTAAAATATGTCTAATTCTGGGATAAGTAAGGGTAATTCGCGAATAAATCTCATTTGCTGCCAGGCACTTCGAAGCCGGCCGTGCAGAAATCTGCGATGCCTTCAATTTTGCTGCATATTCGTAATATCAAAAGGAATGGAGAAAATAGATGTTTGATTTCATGGTGTTTTAGAAGTTTATGTCTTTCTGTTCTCTTTCCCTAATGTAGTTCTGGCGCGAGGGGAAGTGATTGTTTTCGTGGTTTTAGTATAAAACAGAGCTAACCAAAGGGAGTCATGAAGATTTATTTGACTGTTGAATGTACCGTGGGATTTTTTTTTGCAAAATAAAAAAATACATTGAAAAGAAATAAAGTAATTTTATTTGCAAAATAGATTTTAAATGGTTAAAACAATATCATGTACAATAAATAGGGCCGAGTGGTTAGCGCTCTGACGCTCTGCACCACAGGCGCCGGGTTCGAGTACCTACGTGGGTGTTTGTAGTGGTTCGGAACACTTTAAACTGTAGGTTCCGGACTGTTTAGCCCTCATGTTTACAAGATGGCCGTAGAATGACAAACCAAACCAACTATACAATAAGTACTTTGAGAAGCTGATTTCTCAAAAGGGGCCTGATGCCTGAGTGACTAATGCTCTGGCGCTGGGTGCCACAGGTTCGGGTTCCAGTTACAGCGATGCCAGGCATGTTTTTAATGGTTCGAAATCCCATTTAAACCGTAGGTCCCAATCTCATTTGTAGAGCTGAGGGTTGATAAAATACTTCTAATTCTGGGATACGTAAGGGTAATTCGCGAATAAATCTCATTTGCTGCCAGACACTTCGAAGCCGGCCGTGCAGAAATCTGCGATGCCTTCAATTTTCTGCATATTCGTAATATCAAAGGGAATGGAGGAAATAGAAGTTTGATTTCATGGTGTTTTGAAGTCTATGCCTTTCTATTTCTCTTCCCCTATTGGACTTCTAGGGCGAGGGGAAGTGATTGTTTTTGTGGCTTTAATATAAAACAGAGCTAACCCGAAGGAGTCATGAAGATTTATGTGACTGTTGAATGTACCGTTTTTTTTTTCCTTCCTGAAAAGTAATAAAGTAATTTTATTTAAGCTATTTTTTTCTCCTAATTTGACATTTGCTTATTCTGTTTTATTACATGCAACTGATTTCATCAACATCTACATTTTTGAAATTTTTGATAATTTTATTAAATAAATAATTCTCTTTTAAAAAAAGGGCATTTAATTATCTATTTTGTTTATTAACTCAAAGGGCATGAGACCACCGCTATGTTTCAACATTTTACAAAGAAGGAGCTAGTTTCCGCTACGCGGCCAAGGATCTCCGTAATAATCTACAAGAAGAGAGTAATTTTATTTGCAAAACAGATTTTAAATGGTTAAAAAATTTCGTATGCAATAGATATTTTGAGAGGCTGATTTTTTAAAAGAGCCTAATGGCCAATTGGCTAGTGCTCTGGCCTTAGGTACCATAGGCTTCGGGTTCGAATCCTGGCGGTGGCGTTGTTTGTTAGTGGTTCGAAATCCACTTTAAACCGTAGGTCCCAGTCACATTTGACTGTAGAGCTGAGGGTTGATAACTCTACCCTGTAAAAAGAAAGCATCTACTGTCTAGAAATCTGCCAGAAAGCAGATGGCCCAACATGGGCAGCGCACCATGATGATGATTTTTTAAAAATTTTATCTCGTGAAGATTTGATTTGTTAAAAACCAGTAATGAAACCAGTTTTTCTATAGGTTTAATCGTTTTAAGATAATGATTTTTCAAAAGTATTTTTTTGCAAGTAAAATATGTTTAATTCTATGACGCGATTGGTTTTTGTTTGTCACTCTACTGTCATGCTTTGCACACTTTCGTCTAATTAGAATGGAACCAACAGTTTAACGTAGATTCCGAACATCTAACAAGCATCCATGCTCCTGCCAAGATTCGAACCTGAAGCCTGTGGAACTAAAGTCAGAGCGCTAGCCAATTGGCTACCAGGCCGTCACACTGCTTGGTAGAGAACATGTAACATGAAAATGTGATAGAATATGACGAAAATTGGAAGTCAGACACCGAAATTTCTGCAAATAGAGGATTTAATTCTGTGGTATGATAATGATAATTTAAAATTTTACTGTATTAATAAAACAAAGTAAAAATTATTTTTGTAATTGTATAAACTATTATTTTCTTAAGGTTTGTGCTTAATCGATTGCGTTCATTTTAATAGAAAGATATTAATTTGATTTGTTTTGTTTTTCATGATGGATTACGTTACACGAATAGAAATGTTTTACCCCTATTCTTACGTTAAAAGAGTAGAGTTAAAAATAGTTTTTTTCTTTCCAATGCAGCTGACAGCTTGATCTTGGATGCTTTAAGGCAAGCGCTGCACAGACGTTACTCACTTTGCATTACCCAGGTGGATAAGCCACGGACGCGGAGTAACAATGTCCCCGCGACGATCTACGATTCCGAACCATTACAAACATCCATGGTACCGCCGGACTCGAACCCGAAACCTGCGGTACCGATCGCCAGAACGCTAGCTATTCGGCCATTCAGACCCCAAGTTAAAAATAGTAGACTGAGGGAAAATTGGAACAGCATTTTTGAGAATTTTCATCAATTCAGATTGTATGAGGAATTTTCCATGTACTGATGCGAAATAGGGGACAATTAAATTGCATCTGAAATCTGGAGAAAGAAATCTACATATTCAGAAAGAAAGCTTTACCAAATAGTTCCCTTTAATTTACCAAGAATTAACATTATTATATTCTATGTTAAATACTGAGGAAGAGAAATGTGCCGAACAAAAATATAAATGTACTTCATCTAAAAATTTTAGCTCATAATTGATTGAATTGATTATAATAGATAGATATAAATTTGATTTAATTGAAGAACAAAACAACTACTTGTTAGTTTATTACGTTGCACGAGTAGAAAAATTTCACTTTTATTCTGGCGTAAAAAAAGAACTCATGTCCATAAATTAAGGATAATGAAGTTCAGGGAAAAAAAGAGACAGAAGCAAAACAAATTTGACTTATTTGTAAAGTCTATTTATTAAACAAAAGGTAAAGAGCAAAAAAGATGTTATATGTTTGACATAATTAATAAAAATTGCGATTTTTACTCCCTGGAGCAAATTTCAAAAAAGAACCTATTTACAAAAAACAGTATAACATGGTTAGTATGATGGTTAATATGGAGTATGTCTCCCGGACGATGCAATACAGGCCTTACAACTCCTAGGCATGCTGAGTATCAAATTATCAATCTGATCTTGGGGAATCACCACTCATCATCTCACCACTCATCAAGCAATGCCCTCCGAAGTTCCGGTTGACAGGTGGGAGGGGGTTGACGGGCTGCAATTCGTCGGCCAAGCATATCCCACACATGCTCTATTGGATTCACGTTCGGTGAGTATGCTGACCAATCCATACGGGTGATATCCTCCAATTGAAGACATTCGTCTACAATGTTTGCACGGTGAGGACGGGCGTTGTCATCCATAAAAAGAAATTCAGCACCCATGGCGCCCCGAAACAAACGTACATGTTGTTCCAGAATGACATCCCGATGTATGTGGCCTGTCATCGTTACACTCTGAACATGCAGGTCAGTACGCATGTCCACATTCCAGTCGTCCGATAATTCTACCACGTAAAAAATCACCCGAATGCTTCCTTTGTGCCATAACTATGCGGTTATTTCACTGAAAGGCTTTTAAAGCGCTTGTGAACAATTTTACTTACTTCTTTGTCACCATTCCTTATATACCTCTCTCTTACACTCTCGTCATTGTGACGAACTATCCGCGCCATCTGGTGGTTTCCTGTAATTTGCATATTCTTCTTCAAGATGTGTGTGATAATTCTACAGATGAAATTTTTATTTTAGAGTCCAATTTCTGTGTGATTCTGAATTATCCTTAATTTATGGACATGAGTGTAATAGATCGATTTAAAATTGCATTGGACTTAGGTTCTTCATGGTTACTTGCATTACAAATACAACTTTAAAAATATGTGAAAATTGTAACAACACATATGAGAATTTCTCATAATTTTAGATTCTTTTGGGATTTATCAATGTATTAATGCAAAATATAATGCAATAGAGCTATTTAAGAAATCGCAAGAACAAATCTACATATTAGGAAAGAAAGCTTTACTAAATCGTATCTTTTTAATTACCAAGGATTACAATTTGAGAAAAATTCGAGCTTGCTAACTATAGTACAAATTTACTTCATAAAAAAACCGTAAAATATATTGAATTAAACTAATTAATTTTTAGAAATATATAAATAATTTACAGTTGCTGTCTAATATTGCATGTAAATTAAAAACATTTCCATAAAAACATTTTTAGATTACTAAAATAAATCTCAAAATACATATATTAAAAGTTGCTTTAGCAAATTAGGCAGCCTGAGGTCCAGTTGTCTACCACTCTAGTCTTTGGTACCCCAAGCTTCAGGCACTAACCTTGGCGCTGGCATGGCAGTTTGTTATTGGTTCTGAATTCATGCTAAACAGTAGGTCTGGGTCTAGTTAGCCTAAAGTGTGCAAAAAGTTGTCTGTAGAGCGATAAATTAAATTAAATTAGTAAGTTAGATCAATAGGCAATTCCTGTTACTACAAACAATATAACCTTTAGCTGAAAACCACAGAACATAAAAATTTTAATCATTCTCAATTAATGCCAAACATTTGTTAATATAAAAAGCTACAGTAATATGCTTTAAAACTTATCTGAATGAGAAATCTTCTTTAAATTCAATATTAATGATTTTAAATTTATCACTCAACAGAAATTCTGAACCGGCAGGAATTTTAAAATCAATTACTAGGTTCTCTTTCAAAGTTCCCTCCAGATCAAAAGACACCGGAGTAACTAACTGTTAAATTTAATAACTTCGATATCTTTCATCACATAAGATTCTTTCTTTAGAATCCAGGAAACTTTCCACGAAATTCATCGAATCTTTTCAACGACATCACTATATCTCAAGAACAAAGTTTGGGGCCGAACAAGAAGCAACTTCTTGATATTTATAGCTGGAAAATTACATTCATGTGAAGTTTAGGGGGCTTGAAATTTCTCCATCAAAGACAAATCACCTTTTAAAACTTCTCAGAGGAAGAGGGGTACAGTATCTCAGAACACACCAAAAATTAAAATACAGTTTGTTTCATTTTTGTAAGTCCCGCACATTTAACGAAAATATGACGTACAAATTTTACGGTATACATAAAGTGATACATATCATTTGATAAGCATGATGCATGGTGGGAGTTATTTTCTTTTCTCCTTTGTAGATATTTCCTTTGCTTTTTTTCACAGGTTTCGGGTTAGAATCCCAGGGGTGTCATGGATGTTAGTAGTAATTCGGAATCCACTTTAAGCCGTAGTCCCGGTCTCATATGATCTTAGAGCATTACACAGCCCTATCAGATTTCTTCTCACACTCATCATTTCGAAACTGTAAAGAGGCAACTCAGTTCTAGGCACAGTGATGTCATGTGGTGTGATGTGGTATTAGTAGTATTAGTGGCTCGAAATCCACTTTAAACTGTAGGTCCTGGTCTTGTTTAGCTTAAAGTGTGCAAAAATATCGACCACTAGAGCGACAAACTTAACTAAATTAGTAAGTTGGCTCTTATTAACTAATATCCCCAAACAATATAACCTACAGCTGAAACCATAGAACATAGAAATTCTAATCATGCTCAATTAACGTCAAACATTTGTTGATATTAAAAGATTAATCAGAGACAATTACAGTAAGAAGCTTTAAATCTTATCTTAATGAGGAACATTTTCTAAATGCAATACTAGCAATTTTAAATTTATCACTCAACAGAAATTCTGAATCGGCGGAGAATATTAAAATCAATTACTGGGTTCTCTTTCAAAGTTCCTCCAAGATCAAAAGACACCGAAGTAACTAACAGTTAAATTTAATAACTTCGATATCTTTCATCATATAAGATTCTTTCTTTAAAAGGAATTTCAGGGAAACTTTCCACGAAATTCATTGAATCTTTTCAATGACATCACTATATCTCAAGAACAAAGTTTGGGGCGAAACAAAAAACAACTTCTTGATATTTATAGCTGGAAAATTACATTCACGTGAAGTTTAAGGGGTTAAAATTTAATAGAGGAATGGGGGAGGGGGTACAGTATCTCAGAACTCACCAAAAATTAAAATGTTACAATTTGTTTCATTTTAGTAAGTCCTGCACTTTTAACGAAAATATGACGTACAAATTTTCCGAGATACATAAAGTTGACAAGCATGGTGTATGGTGGGAGACATTTCCTTTTGCTCCTTTGCAGAAATTTCCTTTGCTTTTTATCAGAGGTTTCGGGTTCGAATACCGGCGGTGCCATGGATGTTTGTAGTAGTTCAGAATCCACTTCAAGCCGTAGGTCCCGGTCTCATATGATGTTAGAGCGTTACAGAGCCCAATCAGACTTCTTCTCACACTCATCATTTAAAAACTGCAATGAGGCAACTCAGCTCTATGCACAGTGATGTGATGTAGTAGTAATATTAGTGGCTCGGAATCCGCATGAAAATGTAAATCCTGGTCTAGTTTAGCTTAAAGTGTGTAAAAATAACGTTCGTCGAACGACAAACTAAACTAAATTCGTAAGTTAGTGGTTATCATGTAATAGAGTTTTTGCATACCGTACGTTAGTTACCGTAGGACGTCCGTTACCTTTTTCTCCTTAGCGCGCATGCTCATAGGAAACTGTGCATGCGCGCTAGGGAGAAAAAGCTAACGGACGTCCAACGGCAACTAACGTACGGTATGCAAAAACTCTCTAATAATACTTTAATACAAACAATATAAACTTTAGCTGAAACCACAGAACATAAAAATTCTAATAATTTTCTATTAACGTCAAACATTTATTAATATAATAATATTTCACAGTGTTACAGTAAGAAGCTTTAAAACTTATCTTAATGAGAAACTTTTTTTAAATTCAATATTAATGATTTCAAATTCATCACTCAACAGAAATTCTGAACCGGCAGAGCATATTAAAATCAATTACTGGGTTCTCTTTCAAAGTTCCTCCAAGATCAAAAGGCACCGAAGTAACTAACAGTTAAATTTAATAACTTCGATATCTTTCATCCCGTAAGATTCTTTCTTTAAAATCCAGGAAACATTCCACGAAATTCATCGAATCTGTTCAACGACATCACTATATCTCAAGAACAAAGTTTGGGGCGAAACAAGAAACAACTTCTTGATATTTATAGCTGGAAAATTACATTCACGAGAAGTTTTAGGGGTTGAAATTTCTCTATCAAAGACAAATCACCTTTTAAAACTTCTCGGGGGAAGAGGGGTACAGTATCTGAGGCACACTGAAAATTAAAATACTACAGTTTGTTTCATTTTAGTAAAGCATGCACTTTTAACGAAAACATGACGCACAAATTTCCCCCCAAATACATAAAGTTGACAAGCATGATGCATGGTGGGAGATATTTCCTTTTGCTCTTTTAAACAACGCTATCCATAAATGCAACGTATCACTTCTAATTCCCTGATGAAATAAACAACTTTCAAGACGAGTCACTTATCATACTTCATGTCTCGACATCAGCCATGCATGAAGAGTGTTTGCAAACTGCAGGAGTTCTTCCCCGACACCACATAAGTAACACTTTTAAACGTTGTTCTTTTCATTTGTCACTATTTATATGTTGTTTTGGTTGTTCTACTGATTACTTCCCTTCACGTAGTTGCGGTGATCAATCATTACTGCAGATGCATTTCTCTCCAAGGGTTGATACTAACGACAGTTGCTAAAGGTATTTTTCTAGGATAATATTTCAAATGGACCATAGTTATGTGATCACGGTGGTAAGGGGGAAGTCAAAGTATCTTTTGTCGGAATGTTGCGGGTTTTATTTATGCAAGTTAAACTTTCAAAGAATGTTTGAAATATATAAACCTAGTAACTTACATATTTCAAGCATTGGCTTAAGTGCAAACCTTAATAAGTTAATGAAGGTATTTCAAAATTTCGTAGAAACTAAAAAACAAATAGTTTAAAAAATAATAACAGTTTAAATTATTAAAATAATAGTTTAATAATAGTTTAAATTAATAGTTTAAAAAACCCTAAAAAACACACTTTTAGAATTAATCAAACTAAAAAGTAAGAAATTATTGTTAAGATAAGAATAAAATTACTGACGGGAAAATGAATGTCACTGTTCTAAAAGCATGGGTGTGCTTTGTTTGACATTTTAAAATTAACTCTGCATTTCGGAATGAAACTAGTGAAAAATTATAACGAATGATATCGAGCACCACGCGCTTTTAGAACAGTGACATTAATTTTCTCATCAGTAATTTTATTCTTATGTTAACAATTAATTTTTACTTTTTAGTTTGATTAACTCTAAAAGTGTGTTTTTTTTTAGTTTTTTTAAACTATTAATTTATTAATGTTAAAATATTCAAAAAAAAGTTATCACACCAATAAAAACAAAAAAAATTTTGATTTTTATTTACAGATGTTCTGCGTTTAGGATTTATTTTTTAATTTAACATTATTAATATGTGGGGCCTGATGACCGAGTGATTAGTGTTCTGATGATCGGTGCCACACTGATTCGGGTTCGAGTCCCAGTGGTGCCATGGATATTTGTAGTCGTTCGGAATCCACTTTAAGCCGTTGGTGCCAGTCTATCATGACTGTAGAGCGTTGGTCATAAGGCTAACAACCCTGCCCCGTAAAAAGATAAAACATCTCCTGTCTCGAAATCTGTCACGAGGCACAAGGCTTTGTCCTACCATGGGGCTGTTGCGCAAATGAAGAAGAACAAATATGAGCTAGGCTTGTGTGCTGGAATTTCCTAATGAATAGTGCGAGGAATTTTCAAATTAGGCAAGTCATGTTCAAAACAATTGAAATCTTCTGTATCTATGCGAGAGATGTCCAAGTACACGAGAGTGTACGAGAGAGTACGAGAGTACCAAGTGTACGAGAGATGTCCATAATAAATCCACTGGCTGAAAAGACCTTCCATTGAGTTTAGGCTGGAGGATCACAGGATACCATACCTGAGGGCGATCATTTAAATAGTTGTGGCAATATGTGGATGCGGCGTAGTTGATCCAATCGATGCATCCTAGATAACGTTAAATCAACTATATTTACTACAAAGAGCGGCCTGATGGTCAATTGGTTAGTGTTCTGGTCTTTGGTACCACAGGCTTCAGATTGAAATTCTGGCTGTGGCGTAGATGTTTGTTAGTGGTTTGGAATCCACGTTAAACTGTAGATCCCGGTTTAATTAATCAAAAGTGACCACAGAAACACAAACTAAACTAATTACTGCAAAGAAAACATTTTATATTTAGTTGTTCTCTTTTTAAAAGTTTTTTTTTCAAAAACAATAACATAATCGAAAAAACAATTTTGCATTATGTTGTATTTAAAAAAAACAGCATTGATTTGCAATAAAAGTATCGGAAACTCCTTCCTTCATATGATATTTTCAATAAAGGTAAAATTTCTTTCAGTAACGAAAAACATCTGTCAATGTTAATTTGCATGTTGTAACGATTTTTTCAAGTTCATGAGTCAAATGCAAGAACAGTCAAAAACAAATAAATTAGTTTGGTAATGTTAGTTTTTGAGAGAAATCTTTTCTTTATCTTTGATCTGATTTATTTCCTTAAGATGTTTTTTTTACAAAACGTTTAAGTCATGTCCTAATAAATAAATAATACTGAAGTAACTAAAAAAATTCTTTAAAAGTTCAAAAAATACTTTAATACATTTTAATGAAAATCGCATGTAGCTTACAAAGAGTAAGTCAAATAAGCTTCGATTTATAAAGGGGTAAAAATTATTTTACCTTATAATGCAAAGTGATAAATATTTCTTTAAGAAAAGAATTTTGATATTTTCTCAAACTGAAAAATAAATTATAAAATTCAGTTTTTGTATACTCTTGTATATATCACCATCTTGTATACTCCCGTATAATAATTAAAAAATAGTGAGGTGAAGAAAAAATATCATCATCATTAGTGGCGCAACAGCCCCATGGTGGGCCAAGGGTGTCTGTCTACTAACATATTTCTGGACTGGAGATGTTTTGTTTTTAAGGGGTAGAGTTGTCAGCCTTACGCCCCACGCTCTACAGTCATATTAGCCCGCGGCATACGATTTAAAGCGGATTCAGAACCACTACAAACATCGACGGCACCGCCGGGACTGGAATCCGAAACCTTTCACACTCAGAGCCAGAACGCTACTCATTCGGTCCCAAAAAAATGCATAACATCCCATTTATTGGAAATATCCCAAAAATAATTTAGGTTCCTTATTATGATATAGTTTTAAATAATTTTAGTTACGTATATTCTTGTTTTGGGGGCGGGATGACCGAGTGACTAGCACTATGTGCCACAGGCTTCGGGTTTGAGCCCGACGATGTCATGAATGTTTGTAGTGGTTCGGAATCCACTTTAAGCAATAAATACCGGTCTAATACGTTGGATGTAGAGCTGATAACCCTACCCAATAAAAAGAAAACACCTCCTGTCTCAAAATCTGTCAAAAGGCAGACGATCTTGGTTCCCCATGGTGCTGTTGCGCCAGTGAAGATTGGCTTTGGTTTGTCGCTCTACGGTCATCTAGTGCCCGCACGAGGGCTAAACAGACCGGGACCTACAGTTTAACGTGGATTTCGAACCACTCACAAAAATCCCTGCCATCACCAGTATCCGAACCTGAAGCCTGCGATATCAAAGCACCAGTGAAGAAGAAGAATATTCTTGTTTTTAAATTAGCAAATAACAATGAGATAAAAAAAAAAAACAGAAAATATAACTTATTTCAATGTATAATGAAAATTAAAAGTATTTAGATTGCTCATTTTGAAATGATTTGATGTCACTGGGGTGTTATATTGTATAAATTATTAAATAATATTCAAATAAAAAAAGAGATCATCAAGCTTATTGAGAATATTCATTAAAGTTTTGCAAATAATTCAGATAGCTGAGTTAAACGTTGTAGATTAATACAAAGTTCCTTGGTAACATAGTGATTTCCATCTCCTTCATTGTTAAATACGGTAACATAGCGATGATCTCATGCTCTTTGAGTTAAAAAGAATTAAGCAAATGCAAACAGTTTGGTAAATGCCCTTTTTTGAATATAATTATAATATTAATTATAATTAAATATTTAACTTTTAATTAGAAACAAAAATTTGAAAAAGAATTAAAAGTAAAATAAATTAAAAATAAAAATAATTAAATGGAGTGTAAATGTTTGACAAAAACAGTTGCATATAATCGAAAAAAAAAAAAAAAAGAAATCTGGAATTAATTAAACATATATTTGGAACAGTGCGACGTCTTTTACTATTTTTGCCGGAATATATATCATAATCGTAATTCTGTAGGGTATTTAAAATTGATTGATGACACCTGGTTTGTTAAAACTGGTTATTGTTGTCTCGCATAATATAGTAGAATTTAATAGAAATTATTATTATTATTTATTTAATTTTTTTTGTCTTAAACTTGGAATCGAGAGAATGATTGGTTTGTCGCTCTATGGTCATCTTGAGCACACGAGGATTAAAAAGACTGAGACCTACAGTTTAAGATGGATTCCGAACCGCTACAAACATCAATTTCACTGCTGGCACTCGAACCCAAAATCTGTGATAACAAGCGCCAGAGCGCTAGCTGCTCAGTTATCTATACTTTATTTGAATCCACTATATTAATATATATATATATTTTTCTAATGCAGCTGGCAAACACATAGACATCTTGGTCTTGGATGCCTTAAAGCAAGCGCAGCATAGACGTTACTCACTTTACATTACACAGGGGGCGCGTGTAACTTGAAGATAATCCACAGACGCGCTAACTTGAGGATAATCCACAGTAACAACGCCCCCACAACGCTGCTATTAGACCGGAATCCTATGACTTAAAGTGGATTTCGAACCACTACAAACATCCATGGCACCGCCGGGACTCGAACCCGAAACCTGTGGTACCGAGCGCCAGAGCGCTAGCCACTCGGCCATTCAGGCCCTGATTCCACTATATTATTATACATAAATTAGAAAACAACAATGAAAGGAATATCGAACTTATGCATATAAGACCAATTATTTTAGACCCATTAAATTTGATGCACTTTTGTATCATTGCTATTTTGCATACTAAAAGACAAA